>JXSR01S006419.1:48916-60169 GCA_000969725.1 Ophiothrix spiculata
AATAATTTTAGCCCCAAAAAATGATTAACAAGTTTATCGAATATTTACAAAATAAAAAGAAATTTGAAAAAAGGAAGTGCGCGGGGACAAGAAACATATATGTTTTTACTTTGCTGTATGATTTTCCTTTTAGATAATAGGTGCGTCTCCTTTTGATCAATCCACTGATGGGTTTTTCCTATCAAGAAATGCATATTTCATCCACTTTGTAATTAGGTTTGATTATGAATAATTGATCATGAACAAAATATGATCAATGGGATCACATAGAATCAATATATTATCGATATCGCTGTCATTTTTCATAATAGTAGCTAATTACTTCATAAATTAAATGTGATTATGAATTACTGATCATGTATTGGATGCAGTCATTATTATGATCAATTTTAGTCAATATATTACCGATATCCGTGTCATGTGGCAAAAGACTAATCACTCTGTCAGATCAATGGTGTATGGCAAAATTCTTTATGAATCACCTGTTGCAGATCAGAATATATTTGATTACAAAGAAATAAAATTATGAAATGAGCACAATCAAGTTCACTATTTTAAAAGCGTAATGAATTGTTTAGAAGTTGTCGCACCAATTTTTCGTGTCGCTATCGAAAGACAGTTCTGAATCATCCTGACTTTTTAAAAGTGAAGTTGTTTGTGAAGGATGATAATGCTTTCAGTGAATTTACATTATTACATTTCATTTGTAACAGACGTGCTTCATGTATTATATTTACATAATGCACACAGTTCATACTTTTCACTTTCCACAATTTTACCCCATGTTGGTGGTCACAATTTACTAGATTTAGGCATGAGTGATTTCTAAATGCATATTTGGGATACATTTTATGTGTCTTTCTATTGGGTCACAAATATTTAAAATATTGCAAAGATCATATTTTTAACTTTTCCTCAAACAATAGCAAAAGAGTTCTTATAGTAATAAACTTAATTATTCCAAATCCGCAGGAATGTACACATGAACCCTACTGCAGGGATGCTAATTTTCGTAATTTATTAGGAATTCCTAATTTTTGGTCATTTTGGACGACTTTTCCTAATATTTTTTTAAAAATCAGAATTTCAAAAATTCAAGGGTGTTTTTTTTTAATAAAAGTGATAAAAAGTTGCTCAAAAATGTTTAAAAGGGTGCATGTTAAGTGAGATTTTAGTACTTAAAATATCAAAAATCTTCTCCAAGGGGAAGCTTTTCTCGCACTGTTCTAAATTAGTATTTTATCTAGACTAATTTCCTATTTTTCCCATACCCAAGTGGCATCTCTGCTACTGTACTGTTTTAACATTAGTAATTGTGTTAGAAACCAATGCCCGAAGTCTTTTTTTTTTGGGGGGGGGGATTTTCTAAAAGTTTTTAAGCACCAGAGGGTGCATGACGTATTGCAGCGATCAGTCTGCGCTTTCTTAACCGGAATTGTCACTTATGCCTGGCATGTCCACATTTTTACCAGGTGCACTCCTGGAAAAATACAAAGTGAGGGACCATTCATATGCATTACCTGAATCACCCGAAAATTTAAATGAATTTACTCAAAAGTAGGAATTGAAAAAAAAAAAAAAAACCTGCTAGTTTTATTTTGCTATCTGTTTTTGTACCCCTCCCTAAATCTTGCCCATGGTATTTTTGACAGCAGCATTCACATTTCATTTAAGTGTTACTAAAGGCGTTGGTATTGAATATAGGGGAGCCTATGTATACTTTTGCTCAAGTTGTGACTGCAGTTTGTGAAAAAAAATCACAGCTCGTTTTTTGGCCTGAAGTGTTGAAAAAGGTTGACCACCAGTTCGCAAGTAGGACAAAAATAATTATTGGTGTGCTGCGTCCATTTAGTATGCCTTTGTGGCTTAGTTTCCATTTTTCATCAAAACAATGATAATATTTAAACATAGTACTTTATCACTCACTATCTAGACAGAGTGAATGGTCTGGCCGCACTTCGCGTTTGGTCTCGAGTTTTTTACCACAAATGACCTTCTGCCTTGGCTGACCTTCTTCTTCTTCTTCCAATTATTGTGCAGACCTCACTGAGTGAGTATTAACGCACAGGCGGATTTTTGAAGTCCAGAAATTGTCCGAAACGGGGTTGGGAACAGTCAGGGGTAGAATACCCTACTCTTTACGATACTGGCTGCGATTGCATGTACAGGTATGACTCTTCTGTACATGGGACCGACGGCTTTACGTCCCCTCCGAAGGACGACGATCTCTCATGAAATATTTACCCAACTCTAAATACTTCATGCAAGGAGCGGAGTAGAACTAGAATATCTGCCCAATGCTGCCACTAAGTCAGATAAATGTCTAAGCAAAGATTCCGAGATTCCATTCCGGCAAGTGCCCTCGACGGGAATCGAACCCGGGCCCAATGCGTGTAAGGCGAGATCGCTAACCACTACACTACGGCGCCCCCAACCTTGACCTGAGCCCACCAGGAAATTTCGCAGGGTGGCTGGTGTTCATGATGCAGGTTTGGTCCAGGTAGGATCAAGGGTTAATGAGTTAAGGGCACAGTTAACCCCTCATTTTCTGAAGTATTTTATACTTTGTAACTCATCAACTGATTAGTAAAATTATATAAAAGTATACATTTCTAGATGTGGATTTTCATGTAGAAGATGATGGTTAGGCCAGGGAGGCACTAAAATTTAAAAGTTACAGGTATATATTGGCACGAAGCGCCAGATTGGGAGTCAAGTGAACTGAATCTTGCTAAAAAATGGGGGTCTAATGAGCAGCCAGGGGGCCTGAAAAAGGGGGTCTTGACCGCTGGGCATATATGTACTCTGCTCATAAATGTAATCCCACCCTGGGCCTTCCACCTTCAACACAGACCAAATTAGCCATTTTGGGAGAGCCTCGACCTGGCTTGCGAGATGAATGGGAACTTAATATTGCGATTAGCAGTTTGATTTCCTCTTTAAAATACCATGACCTTGTATGAAGTGCATACATCGTTATTTAACATACTAGTTTAATTTCAATTCGAGGCTCTCCCTGCAAATGGCGAACTGTGCGATAGGCTAATTGCAGCATATAGATTACATGCAAGGTACCAAAAATTACCATGAAAAATACCTTGGCCCAAATAATTTTTTTTTACGAATAAATACTCTTTTAACTCTTTTCAGTCCCAATGTTATACCTCTCAAATGAAAGATGTTTTTTGCTTTTGCCTTTTTATTTGATTCCAAATTTGTAACGTTAGTTTTTGATTATTTTGATGAGGCAAATTTTTTTATAATTTGCAATACCGGTCCAATGCACCTGTTACTTGGAATGCCTGTCTTTGTAAATGGCTATCATCAAAGAAAAACAATTAATGTAAGCTTAGTTTAACAATCATTATTTTTCTAATCAACTGATGCGCAAATGAATCGTCTTTCTTGGAATGTATTGCCATTATTTTCATTGAAAAATTTATAATTGATGTCAAATTCATATCGGAGGATTAGTCGGACGTGATTGAAGACTCCCGGCATATTTAATTACTAGGGTAGCTCTAATTTTTCACGATTCCCTGTCAATTGGGTATTGCAAAGCTTTAAATGTGTTGGAATTAATAGAGATATCAATAACCAAAATGACACTGAGCAAATTCATTTTGCAGAGTTTAATTTGTGGAAAAACAAGCTAAGCTGCCCATGGGAATGTGAGTGATAAATGAAAGCCCAAGTTGTTGAGTTTGTCAGGTGTTAAGATAAACGAGTAAAGCTTGCCCTGGGAGGAGAGATTTGTCAAGATTGGATGTGACTAGCAAAGGAGAGAGAAATGAAATTAAGTTTGGTTTGATGTATAAACAAAATATGTGATTGCAGCTTAAGTTTGATTCAGGATCATTAAGATCATTGTCGGATGGGAATGTGTGAGGGAATCGTAGCTAGAGGGTCAACAGTTTTGATTGTAAACAGATACAAAAGACATCATTTATTTCTTCCGCAAATGTGAAATTACAATAACGATATATCAGAAAATAGAACATCTGTAAATACAATTTTGTGGAGGAAGACTGGTAAGCATAAAGCCTGTTGGGTCCAGACTCAAAATATTTTTAACTAATTACACATATTAATATCCACAAATTATGAATGCATACAGTCCTCTTCATCTTCAATACGATAGCCACAGAGTAGAAGGAAGGACAGGATGTTTTTTCTACATACTGATATGTGTGATGACAATTGATTGGTTAAGGAAATTTACTACAGTTAATACAAGGCTGGTCGACAATTAACCCTGTTTTATTTATGAAAGTTTCTATATGACAGTGTTGTGACCATTGGCTTTAAAAACAGGCCTGGACTTAGTTAAAAAATGGAAATTGAATTTGGAATTTTATCTTTTCCATTAAAAAATTAAACTTATTTTCTATTCAAATTGCTTACACATTAGAACCATGCCCTTTATTCCAAATGTCATATCAATTAAATTTGGTCGAATTCCTGTACAAATTAAATCAGCTGAGAGGGTGTTTGTAAACTTCTACCCAAAAACTGTCCAAATTACGCTGATTTTGCATGATTTTTTTCAAGCTCTTTCAAATTGTCCAATAATTTTTTCTTTTGCCTATTTAGAATTGGATTGTTGCAGACCACTTGATATTAAATATTTTGGTGAAGTTATCCTGTCAATACGAATTGGATAAAAGACCTAAATGTAATATGACATTTTCTCTCTGGCTAGATTTGAAATTACATGTATTTTGCACAAATATGATCTAAGCTTCTTGGTATTGTGAGAATCCATTTATTTTTAGAAGATAATAAAAAAGTTGTGAATGATACATTCTCATTTCTTTTGACAAACCTCTTGAACCTATTGGGCTCACATTAGCCGGTGTACAGGGAAGGGGAATCAGTAAAACACGGCCAAGATAGGGTCCTATTGAATTATGAATCGATAATTTCTGTGACCCAGTAACAATATCATTATTATCAAGGTGTATTGGATGAAAAATAATGCTCTAGATGTAGACATCTTGGATGTTTTCCTCCACTCTTATTGCTTCCTACTAAAGGGTGTGGGTCTATTATGATGAGAACCGAGTATGCAGTGTATTTCTGTGTGTGTAAGCTCACTCCCAATCTGCTAGAGTGATAGATTGTTTGGTTTGCTTGTCGTGTGCGTGCATTTCGTTAATGTTGGAAGGGTGTCTTGTGTTAATCTACTGCTAGTAGAGAAGTCCTTCAGTTTCATTTTTAACTTTAGAAGGATGAATAATAAAGGGGGGAAATCAGAACCACTTGAAATTTTTCATCACTTACAAATGAAGAGTGGGAATCAACATTTACGATCACCAATTTACTATTACATCAATAATTTTGAATTGCAAGTCAATTCTCTCTGTTTGTGTATGTACTCACTAGATTGTAGATGTTGTATGTGCCCCCTACTAGAACAAGGAAAAGCCACATTACAGAATAGCCAGGGATATGTGAACACAAAATATATAAATTAGACCCAGAAATTTCAGATCTTGAGGGCTAGTTGAATGGTGAAGCAAAAAGTGGACACTCAAGATTTTAAGAGCCAAATTACCTTTATTATTTTATATCAGAAATTATCAAAAGTAGCCATGGCAAAAACTTTGAAGGCCAAATGAGCTTTGGTATAAAGGCTTGTTTAAAATACAATATCAATGTTATAAAAGCGGAGATTCAAACTAAGTGATGGAAACTAAAATTGATGATGGATTAGACTTCTGCACTCCTGTAATTTACAACAAATTACAGGAGTGCAGAAGTATAATCCATCAATTTAATATCAGTAATGTTTTCTGCAAAATCCTACATTTTGATCCCAAACTGACCAAACTGTTATCTTCTACATGTAAATCCACATCTAGAAATGTATACGTTTGTATGAATTTAATTTTCCATTGCTGAGTTACAAAGCATAAAATATTTCTGAAAATGAGGAGTTGGCTGTACCCATAACTTTTACTTTTTTTCTGGAAAAGAATAGGATATTTCTTAGTGAATCTGTGGGGTGCCTTTAATAGTTTTAAATAGCCTGATTCACTATGCAAGTGCACGATATGTCATGAAGGCTTTGTCCATGATGGATGTGTCGTCAATTTACCATGAAAGAATCTATGTATACATACGGAGAAGTGATGAAATTGGTAGCTGCATAATTGTATCCATTCCATTCAGCTGTCTCAGTTAATAACATATCTAAACACGCTCTAACAGGTTAAAAAATTGACACCTACAGTAGCAAATTAATAATTCAATATGCGAAGCATGTGAAAACTTAATGGGGCAATCAAACAAGACAGTGGATTCATAGAACTCACTATAGGAAGAGTATTAGATTAGCTAACAAATAGACGGCCTCCGTAATATTAATACGCGCACGTATCTGCCACTTACGCATGGTCATCGCCCAATTAATTTTACCCATGTATACTCCCACATGTTACATTTCGAATTGCAATGAAGAAAAATGTCAAGTTTGTAACTTGGGTGCATGGCAATGCTCTGTGCTGGTAGATATGGCAGGATAATGACGTCCATATAGTTCTTGTTTTCAACAGAATACTTGGCCAGGAAAAAATATCAATTTCTTAAAAGTTTGAAGTCACATATTCCACAATTTCTGTGTTTCAAAATTCAATTTCTAAATTGTCAAACTTTTAGTCAAATAATTAAGTCTGGGTAGATTCCTGTTGCAAATTGATATAAATAATAGAGAATGAACCAAATTAGTAAATGGTCAAGCTAACTTTACTAGCAATTCAAAACCTTAAGTATTTGAGATGGGATGGGATATATTGATCAATAATTTGAAATATGTTTACAATTTGAATCAGAACACTATGTGCGCAAAAGAACAGATCATGGATTTTTTTACAATTTAACATATATATTACTTGTTGAAATTCAGATAAGTCGGAGATATGGCAACTTCATTTTTCAGTACTGTTTGAAAATGACAGGAATGCTATGTATTGATAGCAAAGATCTAAATTCACCGAGAAATTTTCATTTGTGGGGTTGGTGATGGGAGATGGGGCAATAGCACTTAGGAGCAAATAGGACAAGAATTAATTTTAGTATTCAAAACAATATCATATGTGGCTTATAAGATGGAGAGTGGAACCGCCTTAAGGTGGTATTAAATGAAGTTGCTCTGACTGATATCAAAGTAGGCTTTTTAAGAAAGCTAAGCAAAAGAATCTTAATTCCAAAATTTGAACCAAATCAGACAAATGGTTTTTGAGACATTGCTATATAAAGTTTCTTTGTATTCTATTGTTTTTGCCAATATGTTGATGAAGTTAAATGAGGAAAACTGGCGAAATTTGCTCAATACTAATTTTTGCCAATATTTTTCCAATATTTTATGAATAAACCATCATTACTTTTACCTTTTAAGAATTTTAACGTGAAACTTTGCCAATGTGTTTCTATGACCTAAAATTTTAATGTATGATTTACCCACCCAAATTCAGTTTCTAATTTCTAGAAACATTCTATTGAACCACCTTATCACAAAATCTCTGCATGAAATCTGAGCGAGCACAAATTTTAATTTGTGTATCAGGATTGTGTTATCCATCCAAATTCAGTGCCAGGGACTTGAAAGTCAATTTGTGTTATCAGGGGTTTTGGGTTAACAGACTTCATGATAAAGAGGTGCCACTGTAACTGAATTATGTATGTCTATTAGTTAGCAGGTTCCGTTGGTTTTGGTGCCAGGGGGCTGAGTAGAAGAAGGAAGAGAAAAATGATGTAACATTACATTATTTATTTACTATCTATTATGCAATGCATTACCAGGAACTATAAAAAATACCGTTGTGGAAGAGACCTGGGAAATATGCTGGGGTGGGGTGGCTGTGCAGTCCCAGATCCTTTACTTTACATTATTTCAGAATATCAGAAGTTTTGACAAAAAGTCATTAGATCAAACCTGCCTCCAGAAGATGAGATGCGTGCAACAAGTACGAAGCAACTTGAGTCAATGAAAAACCACTTCAGCTGGGGATTTGTCTTGTGTTTTATGCACGTACTGTGTGGTGTAGAGGCTGAGTTTAGCCACAAAGTCATTTCTGTGAAAGTGTGGTATCAAGTTGACTTTAGGCGAAAGCGGACCTACGTCATACGCAGGGCATACGCAGGGTATACGCAGCACAATGATCTAAAAATAACTCGCACTGGACTTCGTGCGCGGTGAAAACAATCAATACTTCAGCCAGGCATCCCTTCATTTTCTTTCTTTTTTAGCCAGATGAAAATCTGTGAAATGATAAGCTGTTTGTCATTTTGTTATGACTTGAATACCACACAATTAATATGATTTTGGAATCGTAATATTTTGACAATTTGCTAAAATCAATCGAAGTTTCCGCGAGCCGTCATTTTCTCTATTGAGTTGAATGGGAAGTCGGCAAATGTTTTCACCGCGCTATTTGGACAAACGTCCCGGATGTAAACAAAACGCCCGGATGTCCGCTCCTGCCTATAGAAATGTATTTTTATAGGAGAAATTCCAAAAAATTACCAACAAACTTTGGTTTCTATTATTAGAAACAAAAACACCTACACAACGAGTTTGTAATTTTTGAATGGAATGGAATGAAGCAATAATAACTTGTGAGCTTGCAAATAAAGTTATCGATACGGGTTAATTTATTTAGAATTGTGAGAAATCTACTAGAGAAATGAAAACAAAGAGGTCTTGTCTCAGGTTTGCATTAAACCATTCAATGTCCTTGTTACCACACCATTAGTAGTAAGAGAAACATCATTGGTCACATACTTTAAGGTGTGATACTCTAACATCATCCATATAACTTTGTACTAATTGTTACGTATGGATCCTGCTTTTATCAGAAATTCAACAGCTCACTCCTTATGCGTACCGTTGTTGATTTGTGATGAACCCACAGTTGATATTCAAATTTAGCGCGTCACGCATGGTACAGCATTTGCGGCAGTACACATTGGCCCGTATTCCAGAAAGATGTTTAGCTAAACCATTGATTAACTGAGCATCAACTGTCCAGGAATGATACTCATCATTGCAGCATTCAAGCAGAAAAGTTCAATGAGTCGTGCTGTTGACGAGAAATAAAACCTTGATTTAGCTAAACACCTTCCTGGAATACGGGCCATTAAGTCCTAGCACTGTTCATCGCACGTCGGGCAAAGCCTGGTGCTTGGGAACAATTGAAAATGTCAATGCAACAAACATTCACTTTGCATCAGATTCTGTAAAATATTTTTGTGAAGATGAGTATCTGTTAATTTGGAAAACATTTAGAATTTATTTCATACATTTACCTTTTCAGGAAATTTTTCATTTTTGAAAGGCATTCAAACACGCTACAAAAGCCACCCGCACACGAGGATGCATCATTGTTGATTTGCGATGAACAACTCTGTAGCGTGTTTGAATACCTAATCCAACACCGCCCCATGCTCAATACCATATAATACTGTGTGACAGAAACAAAACAAAACATTGTAGACTTAACTTGAAGTGACTTATCTTATCCAAGATGTCATTGTTGTATGAAGATAAATGTCGTTCTACCAAATCATTGTTTTGATATGCTTTTATAGCACTTACCTTTTTTATTCCATTTAGGGATACTTGAAATAGATTATTGTATTATGGTGAAATTAGTCTCTTTTCTTACAGGTGTCAGAAAGCATGATATTTCAAGAGCAGATTTGGACCATTTACTTGAAGGATACCATTACACATAATGCTGTTCAACACAATTTAACTTGCTGAACATGATTGAATTACATTTAAACATTTATGAGATGTATAATATAAGGCTCATTACACATAATGTTGTAAAACACAATTTAACATGCAGAACAACATTATAATGTTTTGAGTCAAAACATATTTTTGAGATGTATGTATATAGCTTATGATTAAGATGATCAGAAAATTGATTTAAATTTATTAGAACATATAGCTATAACTAGCTTTTATAGTTTCAAACCTTTGCATATAAAACATATGTATAAATGTCCTTTATCAGGTATACTTGCTTGTAGACTTGCCAAGGTGTGCTTTTATTCCCTCTTTTTGATGTTTTGTGTAATATGTTGTTTTAATCTTGACATCAAGGTACGATATTGTTACCAAATTGAAACATCGAATCACCTTGTTATTGCCATGTTTGTTTTGCAGTGATAGTCGGCGAGTCACGTTACCCCGAATCAACCCAGGATTGCGAGGAGATGAACCCGACACAGGCCCAGTTGGTGGATCACAGAAGAGGTTGTTAATTCACACCTTATTATTCATCCTGGTCATTTAATTCACCATTTATTAAGTTTTCATTTCAGCATGGGATATCATCTCTATGACCATGGCAAACCCACATGTCTTGAGTCTTAAAAATCACAATGTTTACAGAAATTCAGGTGGGGGGGGGTTACTCCAATTATGTTCGGGTACTTGGGATGTACCGCTGTGAAATTTAAACAAGCCACCCCATCCAAATACCAATTTTCAAGAAAAAAGACCTATCGATATACCAAATCTCCCAAATTTTGAGTCAAAATTTAGGCCTTTTACTGTATCAGGTTATAATGCTATACCTGCAAAAATGATCTTCAATCAGTCCCTAGCAAAAATATGATTTATTGATATGGGTAAAATAGCTGTATAGTGGCTGCATTTTAGTCATACAAGCTTCTTATTGCCCAAATAATACCCAGACATGTGAGGTTTGCCATGGCAGGTTCAATAATGCATTATATTATTGTCACAATAACCTTTACAACCAGCTATGAAAGGCATACCGCTGATTATTAAGTTGACCATTTTTAGAAGTAGTAGTAGAAGTTTATTTATTTATTTAGTCATAACATTCAATTGAAAGCCGGGGCAATCCCAATATTGCATATATATGAATTATATTAAAGGGATGCCTTTGGGCTGAGAATTACAGAATAAAAATTGAAATATCTTCCAAAGTGGTTTAATTGTCTGTATGCCTTTTGTAAATTCATAGCTGTTTTAACAGCCTAATTCTTTTAAAGAATTAGGATGTTTTAAGGGTAATTGTGGCCCGGGGGGGTAACTGGGTATTCTGACCGGGTAACCACCCGCATTACCAAAAAGGTGAGACCTGGACAGGTCTCGAGACTTGCAATATAGGGTATCAAAATCGACCTGTTACTCTGTAAGTCTCACATAGGGTATCAAATTTGTCTTTTATGGTAAACTTAGAAAGAATTGTTAAATTAATGACAATGGTG
>JXSR01S006420.1:20158-35498 GCA_000969725.1 Ophiothrix spiculata
ACAAAGAACTTCTGCAACGGTAAGTGCATTTTATTTTTGAATCTCTGTCACAGCTTGAAGAGTCTTCTACGTCAGTCTCCACAGTATACTAGTCTGACGCAGATGGAAGGAGATCTTTGGAATGAACACAAAGAACTTCTGCAGCGGTGAGTGCATTTTATTTTTGAGTCTCTGCCATAGCTTGAAGAGTCTTTTACAGCAGTCTCCGCAATATACTAGTCTTGCACATGTTGAGGGAGGTGTATTTTATTTTTGAGACTTTCCTATGACAGTCTTGAATAACATGCTTGTCTTAGTCAGATGAAAGGAGATCTTTTGAATAAAGAACATCTTCAACGGTAAGTGTAGCTGGTTGAGAGTCTCTGCCTTTGGTTGAAGAGTCTTCTACAACAGTGTCCACAGTATGATTGTCTTGCTCAGATGGAGGGAGATTTTTTGAATTTTATTCTGTCAGAGTAAACATATTTCTGCTACAGTAAGTGTCATACCTGTCAACATTTTCTAAATGAACTTTTTCAATAGTTAAGTATATCTGTAAAACTGGAGATTTGTACGTAGTGGTAGTAACTAAAATTGATGAGGTATGTAAAATGTCTGTAGTGCAAAAGTTTAATCCATCATCAATTTAAGCATATGTGGTTAAGAGTTTAATTATACTGTAAAAGAGGTTATTTTTGCGAGGGTTTAATTTTCACGAATCAACATCTAACCGCGAATTGATTCATTTTACGTACAGGTCTACGTAATAAAGCTTATTAGTTTAAAACGCTAATTTAACACGAGCAAAAAGGTTGTGATTGTCTGGTTTCGCGAAAAATTCTGGTTGCGAAAATATTCCCGTTTACAGTAGTTGTTTCATTGTCTCACACAGTGCAAAATCTTTGAAATAAGTATAGCATCTTAAGGGCCCTGTCAACCCTTCGTTTTCTGAAATATTTTATGCTCTGTAACTCAGCAACGGATGATTAAATCCAAATAAAAGTATATGTTTCTAGAAGCGAATTTGCATACTGAACATGATGGTGAGGTCATTTTTGGACCAAAATGTGTCATTTTGGACCTAGGTCCAAAAATCATTTTTTTTGGCCTAAAATTTTACGGGAAAGCTAACTAAATTTTGCTATGGTGAAATTTTCGAACCATTTTACTTTTTAGAATCTAGAAGGCAAAATCTAGGAACGCTTTTTTCAAATTTTCGATTTTTTTCTTAGTTTTTGAGATATTGTCAAAAATTGGTCCAAAAAATCTCAAAAATCCCACTTCTGACACAAATTTTGGTGTCAGCAGTGGGATTTTGACCTATTTTTGGCAATATTTCAAAAATGAAGAAAAAAATCAAAAATTTGAAAAAAGCGTTCCTAGATATTGCTTTCTAGATTCTAAAAAGTAAAGCAGTTCAAAATTTTACCAAAGCAAAGTGTAGTTAGCTTTCCCGTAAATTTTGGGGCCAAAAACATGATTTTTGGACCATTTTTGGACCTTACGGCCAAAATTTCACATTTTTGTCCAAAAAAGACTTGACCAGCGTCTTTAGTATGCAAATTCACATCTAGAAATGTATACTTTTATATGGATTTAATTATTCGTTGCTGAGTTACAGAGCAAAACCACTTTCTGAAAATGGAGGGTTGACAGGGCCCTTAATTAGATTTGAAAGTTTAGAATTTCTTTTACTGTTGTTACAGCATTATGTCTATTAGCAGGGTATAGAAAAAAATTCAACCTTTGTGGGAACTTTTCTAGTGCTGATGAGAATTTTTTCTGTGAAATTGTTCAATTGCTCTAAAAAATCACTTGTTTTTGTTAGTAATTTAACATTAACCCCCTAAATTTGTAATATTAGCTCATTTATTTGGATTTCAGCATTCAATATTGCCAGAAAAAATCATCTGTCGTCAGAAATTTTTGTTATTATTTGATTTTATATTACTATTTTTTAAGCTTACCGATTTTTTCTGGGACTTCAAACTTTTTTCTGGGAACGGCGCGGCCGCGTTACCGCGGATTTCGAGGGCCTGTCTATTAGAATGAGCATAAAGGTCTTTATATCAGTAAGCTATGGTTTATAGTAGCTCTATCATAGTCATTGCCATGTCATAAACAGCGGCCTTGCATATGGCAGAACCACATAACTCATTTTTGACTTTTTGAAATAAAAACAGTTTTTAGTATATATAGAGGGTGCTATTTTCATTTCTGAAAATCCCAGCTTATGGATTCATAACGTTTCGGAGATAGTAGAACGTATATATAGCTTAGCACTTTTTTTGGGATTTTCCTCTCAATTTTGTGGCAGAACAACATATTTTAAGTTATGTCACTGATTGTGGCGTTCTTAATTTGGCAAAACAACGTTTGTCTGAGATACCCTGATTTGCCATTATAAAGTATGTTCATTTAATATATAATGGTGGAAATTAGAAGAAGGTGGTCTATTTGGTTTTAATTTGGTTTTAAAGCAATAATTAAACAAAAAACGTAATATATGCAGTTTTATCATGCAAATACTTACAGAACAAGATAGAAACTTTATTTGTTTCTCTTATATTTAAGTCAGGATCAGATTTAAATGTCAAAATAACGTAACTTCATAAAATCATTTATAATAATTTATCACTCAGGTAAAAAGACATATGATAAAAAATATAATTGTATCTTGTATATTAAGTTTTATTTTGAATCATATTTTCATATTAATTAAAAAAAGGCAGTGACTCAAACTTCAAGTGCCTTTTTCTCAAAACGGTGACGGAAGATATACTCATCATTTACCATTTCGTTCTTTAACTTTATAGGCAAGCTGAGTTGGAGAGAAGCCTGAGAGAGCCACCATCCATTCCAATCCAGAGAGGCCAGTCAATGATGGCTGATATCCGCAGACCACCACTGGGCGACAAACCACTTGCTACAGACACCTCATTACAACCTGCAGGACGATCTTCCGCCACTCCTCATTTAAGATCACAGAGTGCTAGGAGATCTCAAGATCAAGTGCCTTCTCTTCATCCACCAGCTGAAGGATGGGAGTGCGACTCTTGTGGATTTTTAAACGATGACAGGCCAAGATGCGAAGGTTGCGATATTCCATATGGCAACCAAGTTCAGTCACGACAACCAGGGGTTATAGCTCCGCCTATAAATGTTGCAAGTACCAATCAACCAGGTGTTCAAACTCATGGGAATGTTGGCAATATCATAGGCAAGTTTTATTACTTATTATATCGCAGTTAAACAATGATGTATCAGTCAGAAATTTAGGCCAAAAAAAAAAAGGTTTGTCTCAGAAACCCGCGCGCATTGCTATGTGATAATGAATTTTGGCACGTAGAGCTATGTTCTGGTCTTTCTCTCTTTTTTTTATCAAGAGTAATCCAGCGATCGTCCGCCATCCGAGTTGCTGTCATTTGCTGTTGCAATTTTACCTTGAATTTTACATTTTAGTTCAATTGTCAAGACTTCCCATAGATAAAACGGGCGGGATCATACTTAGAAACTGGGCACTTCACACACATAAGTTGGGCAATCAAAATAAAAAAAAATAAAATTGCATACCGCGTAGCTAATTTCCTAAATAAAATGAAAAATTGCGTACCACATGTAGCTTTTTTGCAAATGGTTTCTGAGACAAACTTTTTTTTCTTGGCCTTTTCCCTTTTCCCCATTTAAATAGAGTATCAGCTATGAATTGCGATTACGAAGTTTAATTTTCATAATTTGCTTAAGCCAAGCTGAAACAAGCATAACTGAGTCTGAAAGCGACCTATGGAGAATGATATGATATGATATTTATTATTGTGCATTGATAACTAAGTTTTAATAACAGATTTTTTAACTATTTTAAAACTATATTTTAAGGGAACATAACTTCAGCCTATAAATTTGGCAGATGTTATCAGAAATTTGAGTACTGTAAAACAAGAAATATTGGCGGAAAGAAAATTTTGCGAATTTCAGAATCTGGGGTTTTTGACGGCATTTTAATTTCACTAATTGCATCGGAATGCCATTGAAATCATTGTACATTATTAATATTAGCGGCAAATTAATTTTGCGAGTTTGGTGTATTAGCGAAATTAACTTGCTAGCAAATATTTCTTGTTTTACAGTATTCTTTTGGTTATCAAAGTGTCTAATTAGATAGAGGAAAGTGGGAGGGGAGGAATTGGAGGGGGGTGGTTGAAAAAGTGATTGTGTAACACCCCAAATATGATTGGATAACATCACACCTTTCAGATAAGAAAACTTGATTGATTCATCTAGTGCTCTAATGAAGTGGTCTCAATTTGTCCTGCGAATTGAAGAAATTCTTGTGTGCTAGAGCTTTATTTGCATACTCACTGAATGATGTTAAGTCTTGGGTTGGTGGCTTGTGAAATGGTTTTAAAGGTGACTGTTACTGAAGAATCATTTTAAAAAACATACGGATGACAAAGTATGAGGATTTTTAAATTCTTAATTCTAATAATAAGGTGTGACATATGAGATACATTGTACACTGGTGGTCAAAAGTCTTTTGCACATGCTTAAATACAGGCAAAAACCCAATTATTATATCAAACGACTCTTAATATATTATTTGATATAATATATTATATCAAAGACACTTAAAAAAATCATGTTTTTTATAGGTGCCATATGTATCCAATATTATGAATAATCCCTGTTTCCTCTGATATTCAATTTTCCATAACCATAAAAATGACTGATTTCTTGGACCATATACAAATACACCACACACACTTTTCGATATGTACCTATATAGTTTATTATTCAATGCTCCTTATCACCATGTTACCGTAAAGAACATTTTCAGCTTAAAAGTTTTCAGGTATTAAATTTTCCAACAAATGTGCAGTTATGTATTTAAACTCCGTTTTGAATGTGCAAAAGAAAGTATACAGTATGTTTAGCACACCATATTTTCAAATGCGGTGAATGCAATTCCTGTCGAGTTCTTTAGATCTATATTATGTAAAAATATAAAATCCGAAAAACTAAAGCAGATGATCAATGGTTATCGAGATATGGCTGGTTAAAGGTCGTTTGCGCAAACACTTTTGACCACCAGTGTATATGTAATGCATGGCAGCTATTGCAGATACAATTAACTTTCTTGTGTTCATAAGGAGAATTGTGGTGGGGAATCGTGAATATGGCCCCGGGGTTTTACAAAAATCAAATATTTATTTTTCCAAGCTCAACATTTAATAAAAATTACAATTTAGTTCTTTTTCTCCTTTGTCTTAAAGGTGCTTTTGATCAAACAGGCCAAACTCAAACAGCACAGGTCTTGCAGCCTCCTTCCCCAATGAAAAGTCCATCACGCAGTGCTGCAACTCAGCAGGCAAAGATCTTGGAAACCCAGCTACCAGGTAATTGATGTAATACACAAGAGAAGAGGAAGTTAATTAAATTAATTAAAAATTAATCAAATTAATTTTCATTGCCAGTGACATGAGGGATTTGCCTTTAAATTGATTAAAAGACTTGGTAGTTTGACTCTCTGAAGCCCTAAGGAGAATTATTTATAATGAATAATAATAATAATAATAATAATAACTGGTTTTTGTATAGCGATTTTCCATTTTAGATCAAACCGCTCATGATTCGCTGCAGGTATATCGTCACAATCATTTCACTTCATTTAGGTGTTTTTGCTGCCTTTACAAGCGCATTATCCTATCGGTAGTTAGATTGTAATATGTACCCTTTGTGCAGCTTCCCATATCCTGGGTGGGGGGCAGACTATGATGGACAAATCTGGTGACAGTTTTAAGTGCAGGAGGAAGACCGGAGTACCCGGAGAAAAACCTGCGGAAGCGAGTATGGACTGAAAACCAAATGCACATACAGCGCCTGGACCGGGGATCGAACCCACAACAGTCCTATGGGCTCATTGGTGCAAAGCGAGGGAAGTACCGCTACACTAACCCGCTTCCCCTGGCAATGGCAATTTGATCAACATTTTTTTCAAACCAACAAAGACTCTTGAGACAATTGGTATTCTTTTCTTAAGACAAGACATAGACTAAAATGGAAGACATCAGTGATGTTGTATACTAGTATATCCAATGTCACTGGAATGATAGCAGAAACTGAGCATGTTTTTAAAATTTGTTTCAGCGAATATTAAAATTTATGAGCATTACCCAATCAGAAGTCTCCAGGACACAAAGCAGGTCTCAACAGTGTAAAGATTCTAGACAGGGATCTCAGATGCTTTTAAAGAGTAGCATATAGGCCTACATCATGAGGCTGGATTAACCGATGCTCAACAGAAATTGGGGTGGGGACACAAACTTGCAACGAGAGTCTGCAAGTCCGTTCTCAGGTCTGGTATTTGAAATTTCACTATCTGAGAGACAGTATCATCTCGGTAGTGAAAGACAAAGGATTTCATATCGCAAAATTCCAAGATGATGTCTATGAACATATGTTGTGAACCAAAGTTAATGTATTTCATGTATGATCACGTTGAGGGCGCTGTAACATTTTGATAAAGTGTGCCAGTGGAGTTTTTAAGCTCTAACTTTAATTCTGTTCAAGTTCAAAGGATATATAAAAAAAATATGCATTTTCTTTGAAACAATACCAGGCTTTCAAATGATACCAAATACATGCTATGAAATAAAAGCGCATTTTTATTAGGAGCCCCGCCAGATTTGAAAATTGGTCCCATAGAGGATCCCAATTTTTGGCATTATTTGGTTGAATTTCAATGTATGTTTTTCATCCATATCTTTGCCATTTGTTACTCGTATGAAGTGGTTGACCCCTCATTTTGAAGGTAATTTTATTACCTTTCTCAAGACAAATTAAAATTTCCCAAAACAAATAAAGTTGAAAATTTTGTGAATGTCTTCAACTTTACAATGTTGTGATGTATGTCTGGGCTGATGGTCTCTCTCTTGATCTTTCCGAGTGGATCAGATTGGATATTGAATCTTATAAATTTGTTTTATTTGGTAATCTTTTTCTCCTATGTGTGATCTTGATAATTTAGGGAGTTAGCCATGAAGTTATTGTGTGACTTTCTTTCTCCACATTCAGTTCAACTCTTAATAACCCGGGGTACATGTCATGTAGTCCACTGAAGTTACGGTCCAAGATTCACACCAATAGAGTAGTATACAAATACAACTTGGTGTGGTATTGAAAGTTTTTGCGGAGGGAAGTAGTCAAACACATCAAATACCTCAGGATCAGGAATTTTTATTACCTCTCGGAATAAAACATGTTGTATTTGTTTTACTATACCTCATAAATATTTCACTAAATGTGGTGTTAACATATATCAAAAAATCACCCCAAAATGTCCATTCTTCTGGGTCACTGCATGAATTTCCACCTGATATAAGTGATATGGTTTCGGAGGTGCGATAGTAGGGGTGCGGTAGTTTTTCAATTTTTTTCCTGCATGGGCATTACGTGCACTAAGGGGAAGTAGGTAAAATACTGTCATACGCATCAGGTTTAACTGACCAATTGTATTTTGTGGTTTCCTTATAAATATTTTGAGAAGAATAGTAAAACTGATTCCACAATTGCTGATAAAAGCAACCATTAAAGTCTTTAACAGGGGCGTGAGTGTTCAACTTCTAAGCTAATTTCGGCTTTTTTATGCCTCCCGGAAGGTCATAATTATAACTTTTTCTTTCATTTGTTTTAGTCATTTTGTCCCTATTTTCAGCTCTTTTCCACTTTTTTATCACATGACTCTCACACCTCTACTTTAAGCGGTACACAGTTACAATATAAGTATTTTTCTGCCTTCAGGTGGCATGCCATTTGGCACTCCCATGCCAGGACAACCTGGTGCTAAATCTAAAGTATGGAGTTGTCAATACTGTACATTTGACAACACTATGGACATTACCGTATGCCAGACCTGTAATAAAAGAAGGGAGCGTCAAGAAGTAGCTCCAGCGCCCTCAAGTCCCAAGTTTCCTGTACAACGACAGCAGACGGAGGGAGTGTCTGCTAAGGATGAGAAACATATGACGGCTTATGAGTATATGCAACTTGAAGAAGAGAAGGTATGCATTTTTATTACACCTCATAAATATTCATGAACTAATCATGCCCATTTATTGGGTGATCACAACTACCTCCCAATTGGTAGTTATTGACCTTTGACCTCTTGCCTACAGAAGAAATAAGGCAATTGTATCTTTCTCATAGTATTGGATATGAGATATCCAAGGGGCACCATTAGACTTTTGGGGTGGGAGAGGGGTAGGAAGTTGGGTTTGGGGTTGATTTTGCGTGAAAATTAGGCCTAAAAACAGTTGTTGACTTGCCCTTTAATGGTGAAATTGATGGTCGTTCGGTCTGATCTTTTTTTTAATTTTTTTTTCTTGAAAATGGACACCAAAAAACTGAAAAAAATAGTTTAATAAATAAATATTTTCATCGTTTTATGCTTTAATTATTCAAGATATATGCTTGTTCCATGTAAATATATAACATTCTGTGAATATTGTTGTAAATTCAACCCAAATATCATGATATTTTTGCCAAATGCACTGTTGAGTTAGGCACAAGTTCACCCAAAGAAAATAATACTAAAACAGCGACCCTAAATTTTGCAAATTTTGTTAGGCCTTACTGACTGCAAAAATATTCGCGTTTACAATAAGAGTTTGGAACTCTCTTCCAAGCAGTCTCCGCAACTCCTCCAACTTGTTGCACTTCAAACGTGATTTGAAGACATATCTTTTCCGGCAAGCATTTCCTGATTCATAAGTTTTTCTTTTCTGTTTTTTGTTTGTTTTAGCGCTTAAAGTTTTTTTTAGATTTTGCGCTATATAAATGCGATTTATTATTATTATTATTATTATTATCATTATTTGTTTGCGTTTTAGATGCTGAAGGCCAAACTTGCAGCAAAAGCAGAAGACGAAGCTAAACAGAAACTCAGTGGTGGCTTCTCTCAACCACCTGATATCGCACCAAAGCCTGTCACCAGTACTCTTAGAGGGAGCCCGCAACCACCAGATATCTCACCTAAACCTGCCAATGGGGGCGCTTTTGTAGAAGGGGCATCCATGGCTCCTCCTGTTGCCAAGAGAATCAAGAACCCGCCTGAGTTGCCAAGATTTCAAGGTGGTTCTGAATCGCTCAAGTTGCATGTTGGTGAAGGTGGGTCAGGTATTTTGTAATCATAGATTAAGAACAAATTTTCCAATTGACTTTACTAAAACTGTCTGATATGCAGGCCTTTGAATAAATTATCTCCATTGTGGTATTTTACTATTGCTGGAAGGACACCCATCCTCATTTTGTTTTTAAAAACAACATGCATGGGGAAACTCCTGAATTCCTGAATTGCAATAACACACACTGCACTAATTGAGCTTAAGTCTTTCACTGCACATGGTGTGACACTACAGTGTAGCGGGCGGTTCTTTTTTTCTTGGAAAAAGTCATGTTCGTTTCCATCAATATAGGAATAGACAACTCAAAAGACAACATTCACAGAGTGATCGTAACTAAAGTTGCTGAAAATGTTCTAATCATGGTAGCTATTACTAAATTGTAAAAAAAAACACTTTTGTTATTAAGCTTGCATACTGGGTTCAAAATTTCTGAAATGTTTCTGTTTCATAATGTTTTATGATTGTAGGTAGAGAGAGTGATCATGAAAGCCTACTCAGCCCTACATCCCAGATTCAGCTACAGCAAGATAGACGGATATTGGCGGAGCAGGCCATGCATGGATTAGCATATGTGAATGTTCTCAGGGTAAGTGACCATGCCACCCTAGTTTCAGCTTCAGCAAGATAGGCGGATATTGGCGGAACAAGCCATGCATGGATTAGCATATGTGTATGTTCTCAGGGTAAGTGACCATACAGCCTACTCAGCCCTACAACCCAGATTCAGCTTCAGCAAGATAGGCGGATTTTGGCGGAACAAGCCATGCACGGATTAGCATATGTGATGTTCTTAGGGTAAGAAGCAGAAACCCTATTAAGTAACTTTAAAAAATGGTTTTCTTTGGCATAAATAGCCCTTTGCAAATTAGAATTAGATGAATTAGGTGTCGCTTCAAAACTCAACTGGCTGTTGGCTATTGTTAATTCCGGTTGAACAGGCCAGGACCCCCCAGAACCGGCTGACAAGCGCCGGTTGAGTTTTAAAGTGGTCCCTAAAATAAACAAATAACAAGAATAAACATCTTTTAAAACTTGTCCACCCCACCAAAAGCCAGAAATTTACATGATATAATATAATTTGCATTGGACTGTTCCATGATGAGCTCAACAAGGTCTGCAAAATTCATACTTTGTCAATCAACAAAGGAACTCACAATGCTAGAAACATGCAAACCCTTGACTAGCAGTGACAACTGTATGAAAATGAATTTCTGTAAGCTTTCTTCTTTTTGCTCACTTTCAATATTGTTTACCACGATGCCCGGTACCATCCCTGACGATTGATAAACTGAATTATTCTTACCAAACTAGCAAAATGTGTTATTTTTTTTGTTAAAACAGCAAGCAGAGACCAATGGATTCTGTGTCGAAGACGTCACCGTTGCTTCCCAAGTTATCCAAGAACAACAAAGCAATGAAGATATAGTTCCTTGGCTTCAGCAAAACTGGGATGACTACAAAAGCACTGCTACGGTCCAGGCAACACACGCTCTCAGCACTATGCAAGGCAATCAGGAGCGGATACAGTTGAGTGAGGAAGAGGTGGTTGAGGCATTGTACAAACATGACGGGAATCTAGAGAAAGTCGTACATGAATGTATTGAGCAGAGAAATGAAAAGGTAGGTACTGAAATGATTACACAGTCCATGCAGTGCTTGCTTTTAGAACCATGTAAGGCAATTTAGAGCTGCTACAGTTGAGCGAGGAAGAGGTGTTTGAGGTATTGTGCAAACGTAATGGAATTGACAAACTTTTGTACCATTTGTATTTTCAGTTGAGATGTTCTCAAATGAAATAAAGTGGTACCACAATCAAACAAACAAAGCTATGGACATACATTTTTAGAATGTTCTAAGTGAATGTTTATCTTCAGCACGAAGCAGCACAATGATCTAAAAATAACTCGTGTTGGACTTCGTGCGCGGTGAAAACAATCAATACTTCAGCCAGACATCCCTTCATTTTCTTTCTTTTTTAGTCAGACGAAAATCTGTGAAATGATGAGCTGTTTGTCATTTTGTTGTGATTTGAATACCACACATCCCATATGATTTTGGAATCGAAATATTTTGACAATTTGCTAAAAACAATCAAAGTTTCCGCAAGCCGTCATTTTCTCCATTGAGTTGAATGGAAAGTCGGCAAATGTTTTCACCGCGCTATTTGGACAAACGACCCGGATGTAAACAAAACACATGTATTGAAGAGATTCTTCTAAATGATCAAGGTTAGGGTGTTACCACCAAAGCAGCCTTGATTCCTTATTTTGCATGATCTGGGTAATAACGTGAAAATGAAAGACCCAATTTTGTCAAAAATATTAAAAATGGTTTTCTTGACCTCAAAAAGATATTTTATTTTCATATCACAACATTGCTAAAATATGGTATAGAATTGGTATAGAATTCAGTATTGGTCAAGTTGATTATTTTCAGACTCCGAAGGCCACCTTGCACTACCTCATTTTAAGTGATTGCACTAATGAATGCTTACAGTGCTGTGTTAATGAGGCAGTGTTCGAAATACAAATTTTTCACCACATGCACATGTGCATGTAACTTCAAAAAGTTATCTGCACAAAATAATTTCTGCATGCACATAACAATTTACCAAAACAAGCTCCAATTCAGAAGTATGAGTACATGATGTACTTCTGTCATGATTGTGTGACTCCCTCGGTGGATCGACCAGCACATGTGTACTTTTCACAGGTGCAGATTCTGCCAGAGATTCAGAAGCAGCATCCGCGATGTCCTCTTTTTCAGCTTGGGAAACTTCTGAACTTTTCTTCATAAAAACGAGCAGTGTACATTGCGTCTGCAATTTTGTCTTTCCCTTTGGTTTAGGTGGCATATTTGGCTCGTGTTTGTTTTTAGCGACAAATTTATTTTTGTGAATGAAAATATCCAAATGTTAATCTTTTACCATTGTACCAATATGAAAACCAGAGGGCTGTTATACATATTGGTCCCTATTGAACGCAAGGTTTGACTGTACTACAAAATGCACGTGGTAACGAGACTTGAGCAATTGCTCAATTGCGATGCCCCTCTAGGGCAGTAATGAATGATATAACGTCACACCCAGTCGAAAGGGAATTCCCAGATAAATAAACAGCGATACTACATAGCAAGTACAAATTTAATGCAGTTTGCGGTCGTATTTTCTTGTGATTTTTTAATCGTAAAACGGATATTTAAAATTATTAATTTTCTGATATATATACTTATTTTTCTTTATATACTATTATCATGACCAAAAATGTACATGCACATGTGCAGGTGTGAGTAGTGAGCTTACATGCATAGCCAAAAAGTTACCTGCATTTGTGCATGCGCGCACGTGGAAAGAAATGGCAGTGCTCAGGGTTTAATTCTTTTAGAGATTTTAGCCTGTATTTTCATTACTGATGGTACAAAATGATTGTATATATAAAACTACCTGTAATTGATACAAGTGCTTTAAAAGCTATTTATTTCCCCCTTTGTCTAGGTTGTTATGCTCGAAAACTATGGATTTGCAACTGACCAAGCAGCCAAAGCCATCTCAATGTGTGACGGTGACTTGGACAAAGCCTTGATGAAATTACAAGTGACTAACATCGACCCATATTATGATAGACTCTGGGAGGCAGATAGTGATGATATTGTTCTGTTGCAAAAATTGAAAAAAATCCCAGAAGATCCCATTGAGCATGAGGTAAGATGATTGGGTCAATTTATAGTCGGTCTCCATGACAATTTTTTTTTCCTGACTTCAAACTATGGGTGGGCCATAGATTTACAGGGGAGATACAAAAGGCATGCCACCATTTTTATTTTGGCATGGAGACAAAATTGGGGGTATTGGGGGGTTTTGACGATAGCTTGTTGATGATGCATCGCACTTTTTCATAATGCACGAATATTGAAACAAGCACACACGCTTTGCGTATCATTCACATAAAGTATTATTTGCGCAGGTTGTCTCTTTGCGTAACCAAGACTCGCTACTCAGAGTTGATTTTCGCGGGAACTGTATGGATCCGAATACCCCCAATTTGATCTTCGTGACTGGTGACGCAATCACACAGGCTGGTATACAAAGCCTGGTATCTCCCCTATAAATCTATGGGGCGGCCATAGGTGTTGGTTTTAGACACATTTCTTGATTTCACACGCTGCTTTGGGTTACATATTAGAGGTTAAGACACCATTTTGGGTTATAAACACCCTTTTGGGTATTTCCCACCTTTTTCATTGTAATTACACCATTATCAATTGTGTAGACACCTTTCTTTTGTTGACACCTTTTCGACACGTATGGCCGCCCATACTTTGATGTTACAATAAAATGTACAAAATGTTTGGTAGTGAAAATTTTGTTTATAAATTGACCCATACTGTTTCATTGACCAAGAAATATTGATTTATGATCAAAGATGTTATGCTGTAATGGCAAAGAAATTCTGCTCTGTGACAAAGAAATTCTGCATTATGGACAGACATTGAATTTCTGAATCATTGGCAAAAGAATTCTAGTCTATGGGCAAATAAATTTTTATCTGTGGAATAGAATATCTTGTCTTATATATATGTGAAAGGAAATTCTACTTTATGAACAAAGAAATCTGCGTTATGGGTAAAGAAATTCTCTTTTATTTCTGCTCCATTTAAAAAAAATCTGCTTTATGGGCATGAATGAATAAATGAATATATTTAGATTACCACATAAGAAAGTTATTGTTAGAGTTTCATTGAATTTGCATGATTATAAGGTTTTTTTACAGCATTCAGAAATGTTTAGGCACAACTAGTGGATCTCCTTCCGGCAGTCATTTCTTAATGGCTGACAAAAGTTATTTTTGCCAATATGTTTGTTTGTAAAATTTTCAAATATCAACCATTTTAAAATGTCAAAAAAACTATTTTTAACTATATCATATGTTTTCTTGGCTTTAGATATTCTGACATGTCATGCTTGGTGTTCCCGCTAAGGATTTGGACTTTGCGCCAAAGCGACATAAACGGGAAAAAAAAAATATCTCGCCATTGCCAACTTCGGAAAGATCACCTCAAAATGATCGTAATTTTGAATATAATCTGAATAAAAGTGAAAAAAGTGAACGTTGTGTATAACCAAAACCCTATTTTTGACTTTTTGTTTTGGGACCACTTGCACCAATTTTTGAGCATCTGTGCCAATTTTGTGACATACAGCCTTATATAGCTGGAACACTGGTCATGCTTTGAATAATCATAACGGTACTTCTGGGTCTCATATAAATTTGAAGTGTTATTTTAAAGCTATTGAGATCTATTTTTTTTTTTTTGAATCTGCAATAAAATACATTTGACCAGGGGTAGACATGGTGGTTTGTGGTAGATGGTCACGTTTGTCAAAGAACTAGTTCAATATGATACGATTCTCTGTTTCTCTTTTATTTTACAGAGATATATTCGCCTATTAATTGCCGAATTCACAATGAATAGTTGGGGAAGAGCAATAACTGCCGCACGCCTCATTAATACTGACAATTACGATGACATTAAGTCTGTTATAACGGCAGCACGTGAATGCGGCGACTATGAACGTGCAAAGCAGTTTCTTGAACAAGAGTGTCAAGTTTGCTATGCACAGTTTCCCCACAATCAAGTAAGTTTTGCTTTTTATACTCTATAAAGTACAAGGTAAGCAACTGGTTTACACACATTAACTAATATGAGTTGTGCTCTGGCTAAATGAGCGGAAAATTATGATTTTCAAAATGAGTTTATGACATATTTTAATGCTCTATAATGTCAGCTTTTGAATGATAAATATATATGTCATACTTTCTTTCTACAATCTTCATTTAGAGATTGAAATCCAAAGTAATCCACTGAATAAATTGTAATAAAAATTAGCTGCAAATCGATTTCATTCAAAGATACTGATTACTTTCCGGCAAAGTTGACCTTCAAAACTTTAGATATGGGTAAGCACTTATGCATGAAGGCATTTCATTTTCTGAAGTCCTCCACGTTGCGAATTTTCCGCGAAAATTGCGGAATTTGAAGTGAAAAGCGGGAAAAGCATATCAGAGGGGAAAAAAATAAAAAGACCCAAAAACGGCAAATTCATAAATTTTTGAAAAAATAAATAAATACTTATGAATATTTGAGATCATAAATTGAACAAAATAAAGCAAAATTTATCATAG
>JXSR01S006421.1:30382-50589 GCA_000969725.1 Ophiothrix spiculata
GAAACCATGTGTGACTGCAATCCTCAACAGATTTTGAGTCTGGACTTTCAGCTTTGATTAATTTGATGGTTTCACTAAATTCTTGTCAGAGTCATGTAATGTCATCTTATTTTGGGTGCCATGAGATTAGATCTTCCATTTTAATTCTCTCCTGAATTTTGAAAAGCTCAGTATCTGAACTGCATATGATCTGTATTTTTATTTGTATAGAAATTCCAGGGAATGGAGAGCCTCTTGACAAATTGCTGGAACCAGTAAATGTTTGAACATTTTTACAACTTCTAAATTTGTAATGTTCTGGTTTACATCATCTTTATGTCACAAAATCTGAACAAGTTATGTGACAAGTTGATCTGAGGTGTAATGGGTTGGGCATAATCATATGGATGGGAATACTAGTAAATGAGGAAATCTTAGACAACCTTTGTTTCTTTGCTATGTTTAGGCCCTTGACCCAAACTATATCTAGACAACTGATTTAACTATCTAGGATATTTCTTGCCATAAACTCATCCCACGAGCATTGGGATGTAAACCATCAGACAAGTCTACCACCACATCATTGTTTATATATGTCCAATTGTTCTGTTCACACAAATTAGCAAGAGTAGCATTTACAGATGCAAGTTTGTCTGTAAGATGAGGTTTATCAGTTCTCTTACTAATCGAGGATATACCAATCACAACCAATTAGAAGAGTTAGGCATAACAGTTTTCAACAAGTTAAACATGGTGTTTACTTTGTCACCAATGAGCCAGGTTGTCTCTCTTTGTAGGTTATTGGTTCCTACATGCAATATAATCGAGTATACATCAGAGAAATCAGGCCTCTTAATGTCATCGCATACTCTTTCAATTCTGTGTCCTTCCTACACTCATGTTGATTACTTGACATTACGTGAAAGTTTATTGCCATCGATCCGTTTGGAATTCAAATCTCCAAGAATGTATATCTTTGACTTCTGACGACGAGGCCTTGATCTTCTATTGGCAGATCTTGAGGGTTCAGGTGGAGGTGGGGAATTGGGAGTGGGAGATGTATCATCTTCACCTGTTTCATCAAGCAGAATCGTGAATCTGTTCTGAATAGGGGTATAAGGGGTCTGCTTGTCTGCAATCCGTTTGTGCCGCCTGACAATTTCAGTGTAGGTGGGTGGTAAAAGAAATGTAATTGGTGCAGAGGGTTCTTGATTGACAGCAGATTGTAGTTGACATTCATTTTGCTTTAAAAGCTCACAACGATCCTCTTCAAACTTGATTTTTTTTCTTCAGCAAATTTCTTTTCAGTTGTTTCTAAAAGTTTTATGTTACAGTCACATTCAAACTCCAGAAAATTCACTTCCGCGACTCTGGACATGATAGTCTCAATTTGAACCGTTTTTTCAGTTATTATATCATGTAATTTGGAATTCTCAGTTTGAAGTTCATGCAATCTTTCAGTGAGTGATTTGTTTTCCTTTTCTAGGGAGGCATATTGCTCAATAGATCTAGTGGTTGATTGAAGAAACTCCTTGGTAACACAACATTCATGTTTGTAATAGATCCTGGACTTGATAGTGCTTTTGCTTAATGGAGTTGATGTTAACATGGGAGTAGAGTTGTGAATAGGCTTTGAATGATTCAAGCATGCAGAAGTTTGGGTGAATTTGATGGCAGAGCAGGGGTGGAATCATGCTGTGATGTTGATATGACTTTGTCTACTAGGGTAGGCAAAATCTTATTTATCCACATAGCATACCCACTGCCTTGTTTACACACAAGTTGGGTAGTATTGTAGAAAGTTATTATTACTTGCACACCATTTCCAGTTATATTTGGAGCTAGAAAAATCTTATTTACACACATAGCATACGCACTGCCTTGTATACGCACAAGTTGGGTAGTATTGTAGAAAGTTATTGTTACTTGCACACCATTTATTGTTACATTTGTGGGAACTAGGCCTCTATAAATGTTTCCATTGTTATTGATGCATTGCCCTTTGACAAATAAAACACTGATAAACAAAAATTTTCTCAACAGATGAAAATGCACAACCTACTGCCTGGATGGCAAGAACGTTATGATGCACCAAAAATAATTTTTTTGCGCTTAAGCACTGAGATAAAAGGCAATAAAAGAAAAGAATCTGATTGGCCAATGAGGCCTAAATAATTACACATAACAGTAGGTGCTAAAAACTCTCAAACAAAGTTGAGGTACTTTAAATTTGGGCGACAACATTTTGGAGAAGGTAAACAATTTTAATACGGCAACCGATGGACACATCAAGCGCGGCGACCTTTGTGTCGTACTTTTCCAGGGGACGGGGTGTGGTTTATTTGCGTTGCCAATTCCGTTTATACCAAAAAGGGCATAAACTTTATTGGGGAGGGCCATATAGATTGCTTGTCTGAGCAATCACTCAAGCTCTTAGTTAGATGTGAAGGTCAGATTTCATTTTACAGTGCTACCGGTGTTTTCTTCAGTACTGATGATACAGATGAAGTGTCCTATTAACCCTATCAATTTAATTTGCTAAACGTCTAAACGTTTCACTTGGACTGGTTTAACCGAAAGCTTAGATCTATATACTCAATTTAGCATGATCATATTGACGAAATTTTGAGGACCCATATTCCTGATTTGTCCAGACTGCTAGAATGCATGCTGTTGTTATTTTAATTTCAATTTATTTTATTTGTTTTTATCTCACCAAAAACATTTAAATGTACAAAATATTATTATGTTATTTTAGAAATTGAAAAAAAAATGGTACATAATAACCTACTGGAATATGAAAGTATCAGATTTTTCAACATCAGAAGGCACATCTAAGGCTTGATCTTTGGGAATCCACTGGTCTCACTTTGCAGGTCACCTTTCCCAGGTGACTTTATATTCAGTATCAGTTTCTTCAAGTAATGTAAACTTCCATAGAGCAGATTCGGACTGCGTCTTGCTTGTAGGCCATAGCACTGCATTTGCTGTAGGTCTTTCCCTCATGCATTTCCCTATAGTTATACAGATCTATTAATGTCTTCATCACAACAGGCCTATCATCCAACTTTCCCATCTGCATTATACCACTTCTTCCATATTTGCCTCTTGGTGCAGTTCAGCAATCGCACTGAGAACCTCTGCGTTCTAAACAACTACTCCTTGTTAATCATCTGCTTGTGAAGGATGTACTAAATTTCCATCTGCTTGTGAAGATTGTAAAATCAGCATTTGCTTGTGAAGGTTGTAAATCCCCAATTGCTTGTGAAGATTGTAAATGATCAGAATCACCAAAGCTCACGTTTTCCATTTCTGAAAAGGAAGTTTTGAACATACATAGACATACTCAAGTCAATTGACATTATAGGTAAAACATATGCATCAATAAGAGAAAATGTGCCATGTGCTTGGTCAAGTGAATGTTTATTGTCTGTGAGTACATGATGCATGTCGATGCTTGTAGGTTCAAATAAATATTTTATCAAATTATAAAAGCCAGGAACATGAATTTGATATATATAAAAAGATTTGTGTTCACATGCTTTCAAAGTTTCTGTGTATATATCCTTTTAAATTATACCAGCAGTCAAGTAACCGAACTTGGTCTTCCCGTACCCATACCTAGCTCAACATATAGATAAAGCCTTCAGGCTATTTTGCACGGCTTCAATAGTTCTTTCCGATTTCAATCGCCTTTTCCATGGTAAATGGGCCAGCTATGTCAACACTCTTTTCTTTCACTTTGTCATCTCTTGACAATAACATGATGGCATCATATATCATTCGATTTTCATCCATATAGGCACAAATGATTATATTATACAATGTAGACTCTGTCAAAAAATGATAAAAATCAGATTAACGCCTCTGGAGATTTGGCTGAATAAAGATTTTGTGCGGAAATACTTCAGAGCGGCAGTGTATTTAATATCAAAACATACCTTGTAGGTCACATGCCATTGCTTTGCATTTATACTTTGCCACAGTGAAATGGGCAAAAGCCAGCACTTTCTCTTCGCCATCAGTTGGGTTTCCATTTACTAACACGTTTCCATTATTATTCATATATTTTTGGAACCGTCCCTGTAAGTATTCTTCGAGGGCATAATGCTGCCTGTGGTCTGAGAGCTAGGTCCTAATACATGCAAATAGAATGACTTGCCCACCCTGTAAAGAAAAAAAAAATGACCTCAACATTTGAATAGATGCCACCATGAAAAAACGGAAACAAAATAAATAACAGCATATGGTATGAAATTTGGATCTTTCTCTTTCTCTCGAAATTCAACATCTTCTATTACTTTAATTTAAAAAAAATCCTTTTAGCTCCATTCATTTTTGTCTTTTCTATATCTAGGTTTTATTTCTTTACTTTTATCTATTTGCTCATTTTTTGTCTTATATTTTATCATTTTTTATCTCTTTTTTGATGATTCTCTTTTTTTCTGATTTTGGTTTAAATTGTTCCATTCTTTTTCCTTTTAATTTCTGATTATTGTTTTTGTTCATAGAGTTTGAAGATATAAGCAAATATGTTAACAGTTTAGTCTTTGAGTGTTTTTCTTACCAAGATTCCATCATGGTCTGTAAGTTTTCCAATCCATGTCATACCTGCCTCTTGGTTTGTGTTCAAGCAAAACTCTAGTTTTCTTCACAGCAATCCTTGTCACTTGGTGTTACTCTTTTCTCATATGATAAGCTATTGAGGCCAATTTGCCTCTTTCCTGTTCCATTGCAGGTGGTAGGTCCTCTAATCTTTAATCTTGGTACCGCTTTTCATATTTTTTGGGTTTCCAAGAAATTGTCTGTCTGTATTCTTTGTCTGGCCTAGCATGTCTTGACTGGGGAAGTCTATGAAATGCTGTCATCACAATGCCTCTCTCAAGAATCTCATCAGTTACAGAAAATTTGTGATTCCATACGTCATGCATCTCAGCATTTAGATCTTCATTTTGCTTTTCTTCCACACCATATACTAGTAGATTGTTTTTTCTATCATGTATTTCAAGAAGTAATATTTGTTCTTCAGGTTCTGTCATTTCCATTTCTCAGATTCAATTGGGGGACTGAATTGTCCACAATTGAGATATTTTCCATTCCTCAGATTCAATTAGGGGACCATAATGTCCACAATTCTGTTATTTTACAATTCTCAGATTCTATTGGGGGCCGTAACATCCACAGTTGTGATATTTTCCATTTCTCAGATTCAATTGGGGGGGGGGGACCATAACATCCACAGTTGTGATATTTTCCATTTCTCAGATTCAATTGGGGGAGCTTTATTTTCACAATTGTGACATATTCCCTTTTAACTAGTGTTGTAAATATTGTTACATCATTTCCAGTACAAAGAAACTGATGAAACTAACTACCATTCACTGTCATTTGGTACGAATTGTCTCTTCTTCTAAAAACAGTTCATTTAAAATGATAGGAGATCGATCAACCAAAACCTAAATTATGTGTTTCTTATCTAAAACACTCAAGTCTCCTTTTAAAACATATCTTTATGCAAGAATCAGAAACTTAAAGGACATGTTAGAATAATTTAAGGACATGATAGAATTGCATTAAAAAAAACCTAGGGAAATTTTTAGAACATTTATTGCCCCTTTGAGTGGACAATACTTTGTTTAAACAAACTTCAGATGTTCAGATATTATTTAAATCTAAACAACCAGACATACTTACTTAAAACAAACCGACGTTGTTGGTGAAACCATGGCACCTCAGCTTGGTTGTGATGTCCGTCTTGTAATTATAGAATTATATAGAATTGACGTCATCAGATGTTGGAGATGACATCGTTTTGTGAGGAAGTGTCTTTGTTGTTCTGTCCCAGGCATGTGATAGGTTGACTCTAACACATCCACTGCGGTTGAGAGAATGTTGTCCCACTCTCATTCAGACTGCTTCCTTGATTCCAGGTTCAAATCAACAGCTTTCATGATCTAGAATTTAGACTTCATCAAAATACTGCGCCTCAGAGCTTGAAATTGAAATCTAATGTAAAGGTTCACATGCCGACCGGATTATTCACAATACTGAGCAAAAACTACTAAATGAAAGCATGAGACAGATTAATCCTACCATCAGACAGAAATCTATGCTCATGCATTTCTTGGAGTTTAAATGATCTTTAACCCATGAATCTTAATCAAAGGGTTATTAAGGAGTTTACAGAGCATGGGCAGGTAGCAGAACATAATCTGTGTCTGTTTATAAAAAGCAGACTTGTACCGAACAATATTTGCAATTCATCTCAAACCAACCACTCATTCAGAAAGTTGGTGTTGTGAAAGTGTTATTTCATTATGCAGAATCCATTATCATTAAGTCATCTGATAAAGCCACCAAGGATAAACATCTCCGCCAAGCACTTACTGAATGCTGTTATAATAATGTGACGGTTGATGAAACCTAGAAATTAGGTGATAGACTGCTAAATCTGGGGTGCTCTTTTAAAACACCCAGGGATGGCACTAGTGTTACTCTTTCATATCACGGAGAACTTTTTGAGAAATGTATTACCCCTGCGGCCGGGGTTGTAAAATAGGCCCTATGTATCCCATGCATGTCACAAGAGGTGACTTAAAGGGGTAATCAGTGTTGAAGAAAACAATCTTGGAAGAACTCAAGATGATCCCAGATGATTCAGAATGGAGTTGTACATGGTCTAGAGAAAGTGTGGGAAAGAACCAGTGTTGCAGAAAACAATGTTGGAAGAACTCAAGAGAGTGTTGAAAAAACTAAGGTTAAAGAAAACAATGTTGGAAGAACTCAAGGTGATGTCTTCGTGTTGGAATGAGTAATATTGAAGAGACTTTTATTGAAAGAACAAACATTGAAAAATCTACTGTTGAAAGAACGTAAGATACAGGAAAAGACATTTGAAGGACTATTAGTGACGAAGCTAATATTGACAATACAGATATTGAAAACATCATTGTTGGAATGACTAATATTGATGTGACTGTTGTTTGTGAAACTCATTCTTATAGACTATCCACATATCTGAAGAGACTATTGTTGAAAGTACAAATATTGAAAAATCTACTTTTGAAAGAACTCAATATAAAGGAACAGACATTGGAAGGACTATAAGTGACAAAGTTAATATTGAATGTACTGATATTGAAATTGTATGAAAAAACTAATAAACAGTTATGACACTAAAAAACACAGAAGTGATGATGTGTCATAAACCCTATCACCTCACCTGAGAAATGTATTTTCAAGGAATATAACATTGCCACCCACTTCAAACTAACAAACACTGTCCGGCAATCTTTGGTACACCCCAAAGATGGACAAAGTGCTGCTGAAGTGGTGTGGTTTATGGAATTCAGTATGTCAAGCAATTTGATCATAATGATTGTTATATTTGTGAATCCTCGCAACCTCTGTGGAGAAGACTTCAACAACATTCTTGCTCTAGTTCAGGGCCGGCAGAAATGGCCATTTATGAACATCATTCAGCCTGTGGACATAAATTTGACTTAAATAAGTGAAAATTTTAGACTGTAAAAGCCATTGGTTTGAACATAGTCAACGAAACAGTCTGGATGAGAGTAGAGCAACCTTCTCTCAACCGCAGTGGAGGTGTTAGAGTCAACCTACCCTATGCCTGAGGCAGAACAATAAAGATACTTCCTCACAAAATGGCATCATCTCCAAATCTGATTACGTCAATTCCATCTAATAACAAGGTCGACATAATTTATAACTCAGCTGAAGGAGGACAGTTTCACCCACAAACCGGGTTTGCTCTGAGTAAGTATGTCTGGTTGTCTAGATTTAAATAGTATCTGAACTTGAATCAACCCAGATGAATGAGAGTATACTTGATCAAGCCTCAGATGTCAATAGATTCAGTGTCTCAGACTGACACTGTTGTATGGTGTTAATAAAGTACGCCCTCAACGTTGCTTTTTTTTTCTTACTGTTTTCTTCTACCCCTTCTGTGTTGGAGGTTTTATGGCAGCTTTCTTCTATCTCTTGCGTATTGGAGGCTTTATAGCAGCTTTCTTCTATCTCTTCTGTGTCAGAGGCTTTATGGTTGCTTTTTATATTTATATAATATTTGGCCCTGCAAAACAGAACACATTAGACAGCTCTCTGCTGGACAGAACATAATCCTTCAGTGGTTATGTTTTAACAATTATTATCATTTAGTTACAGAATTAGTTTATTAGCACCAATTAATATATCTTTGAATTTTAGTGCTGTGAAACAGGACTTATTAGGCATGGATTTTTGGATCAGCTCTATACTGATTACTTGTTTCACATTGGCTACTCGTATCACAGAAACTTTCTGATTTCCTTTCCAGCTTCAACAAATGTTGTGCCTTTATTTTCAAAATTTAGTTCTTTCATTTCCTTGTACATGGTTTTCTCTGTCCTTAAATTATTGAATCCAAGCTTATCTTTAAAAAGATGCTTGACCTTCCTAAACAATGTCATAGGCATCATAGATCTCATTTTTAGAACACTCTGTCATGAAAAGTTTGCATGAACCACAAATGTTGCTTTTTGTAGTGCTGTCACATAGCCTTCTCTGTCTCGGTTCATTTGAATGACAAGCTGAGCCATAATATTCTGCTTTATAGAATCTGTTGAGCAATTACTGTGAGATGAGATCTTCTTCTCGAAATTTACTTGTATTGATGCTGTTTTGCAGTGTTCTTTTAAATGCATCTTTAGAATTTACTCTGGTGTCAGTTACCTTTTGCAATTTTATAGGGGGGACCACGAGAATGTCTTGAATAGATAACATTAGCATCAGTTACCTTTTGCAATTTTATAGGGGGGACCACGAGAATGTCTTGAATAGATAACATTAGCATCATAAGAGTTTTTAGCTTCATTCAGTTTATGTTTTGTAATATTAGTATATATTTTTCCTGATTTGAAGACAACATTTTTCTGACTGAATTGTGGTTAGATCTTTATAATTCTTGATAATTTCACATTCAGATTCATTTGGAAGAAAAATGATATAGAGAGATACTCATTGGGACGTGATCCTTTGTACTCTTTTCTTGTTTGCATTCTTGGGGTGACTCCGGTGACAACCGGGTAGCCTGTCTCTGGGAGCTGAAGCTGTACTGTTGTTAGAGGGTTCTCTCTTTCTTTAGTTACCCTAAGTTTGCTTCGTTAGCTTGGAGAAGCAACCAAAGCAACGCTATTGTTCTCTCGTCAACTTACCTCATGAACTTCAACATCATATGTTGTTGGCTCCTCCATTTCTTGAACATCCATGACATTCAACTTGGTGCTATTAAACACTAGCGAATTAAGTCCCAAATTACCATTTGCTTCTAAAAGTTTTTGACACAACCTCTGTATAGCTGTTGGAGGGACGTTGTTATCCCAGTCCAGCACTGAAAAAAATTCAGACTGAAACTTTAAAAGTAGTGAGAAGTATACAAGTGAATTAAGTTTTATGGCATTTGTATATATAGGGACATTTATTATGAAAGCCAATATTTTTCCACTCGTGCAGGTCATAAGACAGCACATCATGGGCGTCCGAGTCATTTCATTTTGAAATGTGGGGGGGTCCAAGGCCAAATTTTGAAGGGGTCCGAGGGCAAATTTTCAAAACCGTGGGGGGGGACACCTAATATTGTGAGGGGGGACACACAAAATCTTGGGGGGGACGTGTCCCCCCTGTCCCCCATGAAATGACGCCCATGCAGCACATGAGAGAATATTACATTCCAATGAGAAACTGTACCAATGTAAATATTGCAACAAATGTTTCACTGAGGCAGGTGCTAAGATAGTTCATGAGAGAACGCATACCAAAGAGAAACGTACCAATGTAAATATTGCAACAAATGTTTCACTGAGGCAGGTGCTAAGATAGTTCATGAGAGAACGTATACCAAGGAGAAACCGTACCAATGTAAATTTATTGCAACAAATGTTTCACTGAGGCAGGTGCTAAGATAGTTCATGAGAGAACGTATACCAAAGAGAAACCGTACCAATGTAAATATTGCAACAAATGTTTCACTGAGGCAGGTGCTAAGATAGTTCATGAGAGAACGCATACCAAAGAGAAATCGTACCAATGTAAATATTGCAACAAATGTTTCGCTGAGGCAGGTGCTAAGATAGTTCATGAGAGAACGCATACCAAAGAGAAACTGTACCAATGTAAATATTGCAACAAATGTTTCACTGAGGCAGGTGCTAAGATAGTTCATGAGAGAACGCATACCAAAGAGAAACTGTACCAATGTAAATATTGCAACAAATGTTTTACTGAGGCAGGTGCTAAGATAGTTCATGAGAGAATGCATACCAACGAGAAACTGTACCAATGTAAATATTGCAACAAATGTTTCACGAACAAGTAATAAGACAGCACATGAGAGAATACACATCAACGAGAAATGTACATTGCCTTTTTTGCTTTTTTCAGAAAGTCAGTTGAGAAATTTCCACGCAAGCAGGGGATGTCAGCGTTACTAAGTTTTTCTATTAGAATTGACTGCAGCATTGCCGTGTTCATATTTTTTCTCACAATATTGAATGCCCATTTATATTGAGCGTTTGAATGTGGCAGAACGAGAATTCCTTTCATCATTTTACTCAGAACATGATAGGCAGGAGCACCTGTTCGTTATAATTTTTGAGTTGATACCCCACTTCTTGTCAATTCTCACTTCTGCTGATAGTGCTGACAAGTCAGCCACTTGGTAGTTTGCAAATTTCATTTCTAACTTATCCTTATCAGCATTCTCACCCGGAGGGGGGGGGGGGGGCGGTACTCAAAATTTGGTTTGGGTAGGGACGAGTCTGGAAAATTTGGAAAGCAACCCATCCAAATACCAATTTTTAAGAAAAATTATTTTTAAGAAAAATTAACCCATCCATATACCAAATCTTCTAAATTTTGAGCCAAATTTAATCAAAATTCTCATTTTTTCTGTCAAAATTTGCTGTTTTTGGCAAAATTGTCTAACATTTTGATAAAAAAAAGTCAAAATTTGCAGCATTAGGCACAAATTTCAGAAAATTTTGAAAAAAAGGCCCTTCAAAATACCCCATTTTGGGAAGAAGCAGGACCGATTGGAATACCAGAAAGCCTGATTTTACTACCTGAATTTGGGGCACATTCCCATAACCCCTTTTGTACTAAGTAGCCCCCCCCCTAAAATCTGTCTATGTCAGCTGCGTACATAGGTTTACAAGTAAAGGTGAAAAACATTATTGAAGAGTTAATACATAATTTACTATTAAAATATACCTTACACGAGAGTTATAATTAGATCTCTCTTTGCGTTTGTATCATTTCCTCTTTTTCCTTTCGATCTCTCCTTGGGTACGATGTGAGAAGCTAGGGACTTCTCTAACTAAATCTGCATTAACCCTAACCCTGAATTGAGAGGTGCTCCGTTTTCTAGCCTAAGTCCAACTACGTCACAGTAGAAAAAAGCATGTTTTGACCGGGATTCGAACCCATGACCTCTGACTTCCCAAGCGAGGCACACCACTAGCAGGCCACCACGGGGCTGCTGCCCGGGCAGCGATTTCATCCCCATATGCAACCTGTGTCTATGACGTATTTGGACTTAGGCGCATTTTGGTGATGTTTGACAGTGAGGTTTGACAGTGAGCTTTAGTGAGTTCTGCAAGGGTTAGGGTTAGTGCACATCCAAATAAGCATGATTAACCCTAACCCTGAATTGAGAGGTGCTCCGTTTTCTAGCCTAAGTCCAACTACGTCACAGTAGAAAAAACCATGTTTTGACCGGGATTCGAACCCATGACCTCTGACTTCCCAAGCGAGGCACACCACTAGCAGGCCACCACGGGGCTGCTGCCCGGGCAGCGATTTCGTCCCCATATGCAACCCGTGTCTATGACGTATTTGGACTTAGGCGCATTTTGGTGATGTTTGACAGTGAGCTTTAGTGAGTTCTGCAAGGGTTAGGGTTAGGTGACACTGCTCTTTAACATGGCAGCCATGCTCCCCTCAACATGTTCAAGAGTTCTCGTCTGCAGGTTCATTATGTATATGTGTTAGTATTTGCGATAAAGTTAAATCATTTAAAGTTTTTTAATCAAAATTCATTTTGAGACAAAATCAAAGTCTAGTTGAAGCAGCTCAATTATGTTTTTTTAATCCAAAGTATAAATCAGTATGAAATGATCCACGTCAAAGGACAACACAATATGATCTGTCACTCTATTGTCCTTTCCAAGCGATGCAGTACAGCAGGTTTTCCTAATCCACCATGGAAAACCATTGGTATAGGTGGAGAGCAATGTTGTGCCTAAAATCACCTTCATAGTACATGACATTTAATCCTTGCTCCCCTAGAAAGACAATTTTTTTCGCATGTTTTGCATTATCGAAAACTTGTCCAGGTAACCATGGTTGTCCCAGGTTTCTCCAAAATCTATGCATGCATGATAAAGTGTTCCAAATAAGAAGCTTGTACACTCTGTGTTTTGTCTATTCTACTAAATTATCTTAACTATATATTTATCAGACCTGTGAATTAGGCATATATTAGGCATGGATTTTTGGATCAGCTCTGTGCATGTGCCCCTGATTACTTGTTTCACATTGGCTACTTGTATCACAGAATCTGATGGATTTCCTTTCGAGTCTCCAACAAATGTTGGGCCTTCATTTTCAAAATTTAGTTCTTTCATTTCCTCTCCGTCCTTAAATTATTGAATCCAAGCTCATCTTTAAAAAGATGCTTGACCTTCTTATACAATGTTATAAGCATCATAGATCTTATTTTGAAGACAGTGTGTTGCTAAAAGTTTGTGTGAACCACAAATTTTGCTTTTTGTAGTACTGTCGCGTAGCCTTCTCTGTCTCGGTTCATTTGAATGACATTTGAATGACATGCTGAGCCTTGATATTCTGCTTTATAGAATCTGTTGAGCAATTACTGTGGGATGAGATCCTCTTCTCAAATTGTTCTTGTATTGCTTCTGTTTCGCAGTGTTCTTTTAGATGCATCTTTAGAATTTACTCTGGTGTCAGTAACCTTTTGCAATTTTATAGGGGGACCACGAGACTGTCTTGAATAGATAACATCAGCATCACAAGAGTTTTTAGCTTCATTCAGTTTATGTTTTGTAATATTAGTATATATTTTTTCCTGATTTGAAAACAAATTTTTTTTCCAACTGAATTGTGGTTAGATCTTTATAATTCTTGATAATTTCACATTCAGATTCATTTGAAAAAAAAAATGATATAGAGAGATACTCATTGGGACGCGATCCTTTGTAATTTTTTTGTTGGCTTGACTCAGGTGACAACTGGGTAGCCTGTCTCTTGCGAGTGCTGAAGCTGTACTGTTGTAAGAGGGTTCTCTCCTGCTTTCATTGCTGGTCATGTGTTGTAAGTTGCATTACCCTTTGGTAACACACAGGAAATGGGAAAACCAGGAGTTTCCACTTTCAGCTTGTTTAACTTTAAAACTATTCATATTATAATTAGGATAGGACAAGTATATATATTCATAAAGGGTAAAAAGTAAGGAATCATCTTATGCTAGTTTCAATATACAGGGTGTGTAGAAAATATACAGGGTGTAACATAAGTAATATTTGAAAAAAAAATCAGATGCCATATTTATAACAAAGAACATGCTTAATATTCTACATAGGTACATACATCACAACTACCATCCAGTATCTTCCTGATAAACCTCTTTTCAGGTTTTTATTAATCATCCGATCGCTTTTTCAGGGTGATTAAAATAATGACCCCAGATGACCCCTTAAAACACTTGTACCCTTAATTCGTCATGTTACATTGTCAACCCTCTGAAGGGGTATCCTTATGCTCAAGTCTTATGAAAATTCATGAATGTATGTGGGAATAGTGACAAATTTTGCAACCACCTGTACCTATCTTGGTCATAGAGTTTTTTTGATCCCAAATGACCACAGATCACCTTCAATTCCATATATTTTTAAGTCACATGTGTAACTTTACATTGGTATTCTTGTGTCCAAATCTTGTGAAAATCTGCAAGTGTGGGAATTGCGCCCAATTATGTGAATCACCGGCTCCGCATCCTGCGGCTCTGCATCCTGCACCGCTTTGATTAATTAACATGTTAATTAATCCCAATCAAAAACTGAATTAGGTAAACACATACAATTTTCATTTTATTACAATATATTTATTCCTCTCTCACATGACACCAAACATAATGTATGACATAAAATTAGGGAATTACGACATGAAAAATATAGTGCACTAAGGGAATATGTTACTGCACCGCTGTATTAGGCTACCAAGTATATAACACATGACCTGCTCTAACTTTGCTTCTTTAGCCTTGAGAAGCAACTAAAGTGATGCTATTGTTCTCTCCTCAACTTACCTCATGAACTTCAAAAAAACATATTGTTGGCTCCTCGATTACATGAACACCCACGATATTCAACTTGGTGCCATTACACACCAGCGCCAAATTACCATCTCCTTCCAAAAGTTTTTGACACCAGCTCTGAATAGCTGGTGGAGGTACGTTGTTATTCCACACCAGCGCTAATAATAAAATCAAACAGAAGTGTGTACAAGTGAATTAAGTTTTATGGTGTTTCTACAGGGACATCACATGAAAGCCAATATTTGTCCAAATATCTTATGCCTGAAATGCATTCTATTTAGATGATATGAACAAAATAGCTATTTAGTGAAAACGTGGTTGCCGTTTTACACATTTTGGCTTGTAACATAAAAACAGTTGGATCAAAATTAAAATTTGTCAACATTAGAATCTCCAAAATCAGGACATTCATCAAAGTGAATCACAGTTGACTAAAAAGCGAACCATTCATCATTCAAAGCTGTACTTTGTGCCTATCAAAACTGGTCAACAACCCACAACTACTGGAAAACAAAAAGCTTCCTGCACTGTCGTCTTCCTAGGTGTTTTAACAGTTCACTTTGATGAGTGTTCACTTCAGCCTTTTTATTGATGAGTGTTCAAGTAATTACGCCTTTTTAATCCAAATCTAAAGAAATCTGTAACACTAGTTCAGAGCTTCCTGCTCTGCCTTCTTCCTTGGTGTTGTATCTGCTTCCTCAACAATAGAGAAGCATGTCGCCTTATGGTTTATTCAGAGTCTTGACATTGTGCATCGATCTATGCCCATCGACGCGCAGTCTTTACAAGCACAACGCATAAGGAATAGCGATCGACAGACTCTGAATCCACCATTATTCAGAGAAAAATGATATTATGTCTGGGTTAGGGTATGCAACAACATGCTTGTGCATCCAGCCTAAAGACATGATCCTTGGTTAGTTTTTTTAGCCATTGTTTGTGTGTCCCTTAATTAAGCTCTTGCAAGCAGCATCTGGCCAAACGTCAATGCTTGCAGCTCGGATCGACCGCGTACAATAAAATGTACTCTGCACAAGATAAACTAGTGTGTGAAGAAGCTGAGTTAGATTGTCCATAGCTGTTGTTCTTCTGCTGTGACAGGTCTTGCTTTTTAGGTTTATTGACTCCTACCTTTGCGTTACGTTTGATTTCAGCGTTAAAAGTTAGCTGTAGATCTTTGAATGCACTGGATCGCTAAGTAGTTTGTGATACACATTATGCATTTCCAAATATTTTTGCAGACTGGTCACAAACTCATAAGTTGTACGTGCCGTACATTCGTTGCCGTCTACTTTTGTTGTCTCTGATATGAGTCGAGATACAGAATAATTAATCTCATCCTTGGTCATCTCAATGAAGAAAACAGTGATAAAACTTAAACCTTCCCTTTCTCCAGGCCAGCCATTGTTTGAATTGGGCATAGGCTCATTTAGCCTTGCAGGGGCATTGTAAGCTGGACACCATGTGCATACACAAAAACAAGCAAGGCTCGGGTTTTCGTAAAAGGCAAGGTTACTGTACAGACAGAGCAGCGTCTCTGCTTACATTCATATTATGATTCAACAGAACAGTAAGTCGGCCTTGTTCAAAACTACGAGAAGCCTGCAGAAATCAGGAAAACGGAACAGAGTTGTCACAGCGAGTCTCATTGTACTCTTTTATTTTAATGATGTTAGAAAGTTGTGTGGTGTGGTCCTACATAGTTTAGAACATCTGATAAAAACAAAATTTGAAGGCTTAGTTGAAAACGATATGTTTAATTTGAAGGCTTACTTGAAAAGGATATGTTTTCAGACTTGATTTGAACATATTTGTTTAGGGTTGGGAAAATATGACAAAATACTCGTTTAGGGTATCATATAGACGAAGGATAAATATTTTCATAATTATCTGTTAAAATTCAAACACTACTTTTATAATTCATAGTGAAAACAAAACAGTGTTTCTAAAGCATACAAAAATTAAAAAACAGTGTTTCTAGACTTAATTACATATATCTAAAAAGTCAATTTTAACGATATGGCATCACTGCAAACATGATTTGTCAAAAACGATTTATCCTAGAGAGATGGGATGAAAAGCAAATTGAAGCATAATAACTACACTATTGGATGAACCAAAATATTGTCATTAGCCCCATGGGAACTTGTTTTAAGGGGGGTTATTAGTCAAGAAAGGAAAAACATAATTATTTTTTCACCAGTGCATCAATGACCCCCCTTAAAATATGTTCCCAAGGGGTTAATAACAATATTTTGGTTCATCCCATAGTGTAGTTATTATACTCCAATTTGCTTTTTATCCCATCTCTCTAGGATAAATCGTTTTTGAGAAATCCCATTTGCAGTGATGCCATGGTGTTAAAATTGACTTTTTAGATATAGGTAATTAAGTCTAGAAACACTGTTTTTAATTTTTTGTATGTTTTAGAAACACTGTTTTACTTTCACTTGGATTAGAAAAGTAGTGCTTGAATTTTAAAAGATAATTGTGATAATTAGAGCTCAAAGGGTGAATTATTTTTCGAGATACAGATTTTTAAAGTGGAAAAAACTAAATATCGCAGCTTGAAAACAATAAAATACATAAGATGTTAAAAACAATAGAAAACATATGAAATTCCAATTCACAAATTTCAAGTTTTGACTATAACTTTTGAACGCAAGCTCCGATTTTTTTTTCAAACCAAAAGCAATAGAAAGGTAATTTTTTCCTTGATTTAAATTTGTAGATTTCATTTTTAGCCCTTCCAATGATATATTCCCCTTAAACCTACCATTTCTCCAGGCCAGCCATTGTTCGAATTGGGCATAGGCTCGTTTAGCCTTGCTACGAGTGGCATCTGGCACTTTTTTTCAAGCAATTCTTTCCTCTCCAACTCGGATACTCGGACGAAACGACAGGAGTCACGGTCAAACTCTGATACAGCTTCAGCTACCTGGCCACCTTTTAATAAGCTCTTCTTCATATGATTTTGGAAATTTCACAGGTGTTTTATCTGCTTCTTACTTCAACATTAGAGGAGCATATTGCCTTATCACTTGTAATCAGAAAATTAAATAGCTCAGGGGCCAATTTCACTAACATTTAGCAATAGTCGCTAACCCCGTTTTGATTGCTAACTCCAAAAATGATCGCTAAATAGCAAGTATTTTTAAGAATTTAGTGATCAATATTGGGTTAGCTATGATCGCTAAATGTTAGTGGAATCGGCTACAGGTCTATTATAGGTATTATTTACTGCCACAGGTGGTTATGCTTGTACTTCATAATTCTTACAGCTGACTTTTGCTTTTATAGTTTTGAGTTTTAACTCCCTTATATCACCTCCATTTATTTTGCTCTTTTTCATAGCTCTTGGCACTGCCATCTCTCCAAGTGTTTTATCTGCTTCAAAAATCTTTTAAACAGCTGTTGCACCTCCTCCAGCTCAGCTTCTGTTCATTTGTGTGGTTGTCGTCTCTTCCCGGTTCTCAGATTCCTGTCCTAGAAAGGTGATACGGGTATGTGCGGCCCTCAAGACCCCCTTTTCACGCCTTGTCTGCCGCTCCCTAGATCCCCATTTCAAGCACAAACTTTAGTTCAAAAATTTTCAGTTCCCTAGCCTCATTTTTTGAAATTTAGTTCACAAGACCCCCATTTCAAGCAAAATTTCGAAAATGTTTGCTTCCAGAGCCCAAATTTTGTCCCCAAAAACTAGTTCTGAAGGGTCATTTTTTGGTCCCTTCAGTTTTCTAGACCCCCTTTTCAGAGTCAATCTTCCGTTCCCTAGACTAGGGTTTCAGATATTGGGGCCGCACAACCCTACCAAAACCAAAGTTGGGTGCCACCCCCGGGCCTTTCTTCTATGAGTGTTATTACACATAGCTATAAAACAATAATAAACAAAACCTAATGGTATGATATTCCTTTAATAGGTGTCATACTTCACTAAAAATGTAGAATCTCGGAACCACATTTGATTGAAATGAAGTTTTGTCTTTTGAAAGGTATGTTCATATGTATGAGGCCAAACCAGACTAATTGTTGCATTCTGCAGCTCTTTCACTATGAAATCCTCTTCCAATACAATATGCACATTTTCGGTATGTTTGTCAGTAGCTGTTCCATTACTGGTGATGATGATGATGATGATGCCCATAGTGGTATCCTTTGCTGTTTTGCCATGCCCAAGAATTGTTTTTAAAAAATAATACTTTAACAAGGCAGCCTCACTCTCCTCAACATGTTCAATTCAAGAAGAGTTCTCGTCAATTCAGGTTCATTTTAAATATATATTTGCAATAAAGTTCAATTATTTCAATTTCAAACATTTTCAATTGTTTTTTTAATCAAAAGTAATTTTGAGACAAAATGCAAGTCAAGTTGAAGCAGCTCAATTATGTTTCTAATCTTAAGTAAAATGATCCAAGTCAAAGGACAAACTTAATATGATCTGTCACTCTATTGTTTTTTCCAAGCAGGTCAAAATTTGTAATCCAATGTGGAAAAATATTGGTAAAGTTGGAGAGCAATGTTGTGCCTCAAATCACCTTTATAGTACATGACATTTAATCCTTGCTCCCCTACAAAGAGATTGCTCCTACGATAGAAAAATGATTAATCGTGTGTCTTGCATCATCACCAAACTTGTCAAGATAATCATGGTTGTCCCAGGTTTCACCATAAGCCATGCGTGATCTAGTTCGCTTTCCCAATTATTTTTACACCCTTCACAATTAGCTGTCGGCTTTAGCTTCGCTCTCTTGTATGAATCTGAATCTGACCACGTCCAGGATTCGGCGTAATACGTCATCCATACTTGCCCTGAAGTATGCTTCCTGTTGTATGAATAACATAGATCATTTTATACTTATTCTGCTTTCTGCACTGGCTGATTTGTCCATTAGTTGTTTTACTGCTCCTGCAACTGTTCTTAGTTGTTCAACACTCTTTGTCAGTTTTTCATCTGACTGTCTCCTGTTTCTATGAGAAAAAAACTTGATGATACTGTATTGAGGAACATTTTTGCTGGGTTTTTTATTTTCTGCTCTTTCCGCTGTTGACTTCTCAACCGTGAAAATCAAAACCCTGGTAAAATAGTATTTATACAGAGACATCAATGGACAGACACTTGAAACCGTGAAAATGTTACACCAAAAATATGTTTCAGTCCAAACCGTGAAAAATTAAACCCGCTAAAATATTCCTATACAGTAGTTCATTCAATTCTAATATAACTCTTTTGCATTACATGAATTGCTAAAATCAAAAGAAAACTTTAACTATGAACCACTGAAACAGAATGTGTGCTAAATTGCTTTGCTCTTTTGTATGAATCTGAATCTGACCACGGATTTGGCATAATACGTCATCAATACTTGCCCTGAAGTGTGCTTTGTATTTCCTAGTCACAATCCACAACACATACATATATTCATACAAACATATTTGCATTTATAAAGTGCAGCTACATCTAGAACAAAGCGCATATATGAAAATAAAAGGCAAAAACTATGATACAAAGAAACAAAAAGCAGAACTAAATGGATGGGAAAAGATGACACTTCAAGACCTGTCATTTTTAGGTTATATTTTACAAAATATACACCAGTTTCCTTAAGAAAACAAATTACAAAAATATTAAAATTTCAAAATTTTAGGCCATTTTTTGCATTTTTTCCCGGAAACTGCCGGAGGTTTCCGAATATTTAAAATTTGAATATCTCCGTAACAAAATGAGATATGAATGTCAAATAATGTGTGCAAAATGTGTCTTTTTGAAAGTTCTACCCATTTCTGCAAAAAAGTCAATTTTGATATCGGATGGACTTAGCGCGTTTTGCAACTGAGCTCTTCA
>JXSR01S006422.1:25849-37009 GCA_000969725.1 Ophiothrix spiculata
TACGTTAAGGGCACAGTTAACCCCTCATTTTCTGGAAATAATAAACTTATAAACTTAAAACTAAACTAAGGCAAATGCAAATATAAAGCATTTGCACACAAAGGATGTAGTAAATGGTCTAATCAATTTCTTCTCAGATGAGGAGTGTGCATCATAATTATATATTTGTTGAAAGCAAGGAATTAAAAATGCAAATAGGTGCTCGCAGCCATTTTGAACTAACTGCTGTGTGAATCCCTTGTCCCTTACAGATACATGGCTTTTTGAATTGCATGATTCAGGGATACGTGCCCTTTTACAAAAAAAGGGGGGAGGGCATGTAAAATTTGACAGAGGAATACGGGGTTGTGTAATTGTGTAATAGTGAGGGATCACGTAACTTTTCAGATCAGACCCTTGACTTCTCCCCCCCCCCCCCTCCTGTAAATAATGAACGGTCCCTTAGCTTAACTGTACATATTACCTTGTAAGTTGTATAAGATCTTCGGTGAATAACACGTGATAAATTCTTAGAACCGTTGTTTGCAATATAATTTCCCACGTGAGTAGACGAACTTGGTACCTAATGCTCCATCGCAAAGATTGATTAAATCAGACTCAGGTAAGACGAACCTTAAGGTCAACCCGATGCTTACTTACAAAAAAAAAGTGCATGTTTAATAAATGTGCTTCGTTATGTGGTTTTTTTTTTACTATTGGTAGGCTATAAACTATGAAGTGAACAATCAGATTCTGTAACGAAATCCATATATCCGCTGTACACTTCAAAATTGTGAATTTGTGTTTTTAAGTAAGTGACTGGTAATGACTGATTAACATTGGTGCTAAATTGTTACTCCCACATGGTTAAATCTGAGTTAATTTGAATATTCAACAAAAATGGGGACGTTGTTATGATTTGAAAAATACGGACGTTAATAGATAAATATGTCTAATTATGGATCTTAAATCAGACTCAGATAAGACGAACCTTAAGGTCAACCCGATGCTAACTTAAAGAAAAAATCCGTGCACGTTTAATGGCTTAAATGTGCTTCGTTATGTTTTTGCTGACCATTGGTAGGCTATAGTACTCTATAAACTTTGAAGTAAGCAATTAGATTCTATAACGAAATCAATAGCATATATCCCCAGTACACTTCAAAACTGTAAATTTGTGTTTTTGCATTATAAAAAAAAGACTGGTTATGACTTATTAACATTGGTAAATGTTGTGTTCTTTTGGCTAAATTGTTGCTACGACATGGACAAATCTGAGTGTATTTGAATATTCAGCTAAACTAGGGACGTGGTTATGATTCAAAAAATACGGACTAATGTATTTCCCCATATGGTCATATTGGTTTATGTGCGTTAATCAGCTGCTTACTTTGTATAGACAATTTATTGAGCAGATTTCTAGAAACTTTATTGATGGAATATAAACTTACTGCAAACAAAATCATGATAGAGTCAACAATGGTAGCTTGGGGATAGTATCCACTTATGCAAGCGGTCAATAGCTGTCCTTAGGGTTGAACATAATTGTATCGGGTTGATGCACTACTTTCGTAATTGCAATTATTTCCCAAACGTATTATAAATATGTGGGTTTTCAAATGCCGACAATTCTAACATAATGATTTTATCTATTCATTTTACCACTTTTAAGTGATAAAATGAATCGGTAAAATATTTATGTTTTTCCAAGGAATATTCCTAGGGACCCCACCAAATTTTTACAATTTGCCGCTCCATGTACTCAAACATATCTTAGCAGATCTCTTGGTAACGACAAAATTTATTTAAATCATTTCAGTCGTTTTCGTTCTAACTTGCGTTTTTTACATAAAATTGTAACCCAATAACTGTTTTCAAACTGTCATTTCAGCAATGTATTGTACCTACATTACACATAACAATATGAGAACAATTTCAGACCATATTCCTTCAGGAGCATGATATTTTATAGGGAAAAGGTTGATTGAACATAAAAAAAAATCCTTCAGGAGCATGATTTCTTATAGGAAAAAGTTTGATCGAACATAAAAAAGTGTGCTTTGGTTGCCATTTTGAAACAATTCATACGATTTTCATTATTTTGTTTCTGTAGTTTTGTCTTTTTGATATGATGTTTGCATTGACCGTATTTCTCGCACCCAAATAGCATAATTCGTTTACTGTCGATGGAAAGGACTTGACTATGTGTTTTTAATTTCATAATTTTGGTATTGGTCAGTAAGTGGCGTTTCATTTGATAGCTTGGACTTGAAGGTTTTTGAAAATGCAAAGGCTTTATTCGTTATGCTAATTACGAGGTTTATGCAAATTAGCTCATGAATAATTAATGAGGCTCTGGATAAAGACATTAGATTAAAATTTTGAATGTAACATTTTGAGTACTTGTATGCAATAACTTTGAATTTTCATGTTCTTTTTAGACAACTAATGTGACTATCTACGTTAAGGGCACAGTTAACCCCTCATTTTCTGAAATATTTGATGCTTTGTAACTCAGCAACCGATAAGTAAATCCATATGAAAGTATACATTTCTAGATGTGGATTTTTATGTAGAAGATGATGGTTAGGTCAGTTTTGGACCAAAATTTATGATTTTGGACCAAGGTCCAAAAAACCCTTGTTCTTGGACCATTAATTTGCAAACAAGCTAACTAAATTTTGAAAAAATTAAAGTTGGACCTCGAATGCTTTTTAGAATCTAGAAACACATGTCTAGGAACGCATTTCTCAAATTTTTGATTTTTGACTCACTTTTTGAAATATTGCCAAAAATAGGTCCAAAATTGGCCCAAAATGATTTTTTTGTCATTTTTGGCCTATTTTAAGCCTATTTTTGGCAATATTTCAAAAAGTAAGGCAAAAATAAAAAAAAATGAAAAATGCGTTCCTAGGCATGTGTTTCAAGATTCTAAAAAGCATTCGAGGTCCAACTTTCAATTTTTCAAAATTTAGTTAGGTTGTTTGTAAATATAGTGGTCCAAGAACAAGGGTTTTTTGGACCTTGGTCCAAAATCATAAATTTTGGTCCAAAACTGACCTAACCATCATCTTCTACATGAAAATCCACAACTAGAAATGTATACTTTTATATAGATTTACTTATCGGTTGCTGAGTTACAAAGCATCAAATATTTCAGAAAATGAGGGGTTAACTGTGCCCTTAATCAGAAGAAATTATCCATTTAGATTACTTTTTAAACATTTTAATGTCGGTTTTTTAGCTAAAATCTGGCCTTAAAATAACCCAAAACGGCGGACTTAATGACCAATTACAACATAAAATCATGTAAAGACTCCCAAAAAAGTATCGCTTCGCCTCGAAAAAATAGCTCGTGCGCCAATACGGTACTCGCAAACGTAATTTGAAGATATTGTGAACAAGCGCTGGAATTTCAGCTTTTATTTGACACCCTATTTCTGATAATGTGTCCCAGTCAATTGTCAAAAATAAGGTGTCAAATGAAAGCTGAAATTTCAGCGCTTGTGCATAAATTCTTTAAATTTTTCGAGCCATTTTTTCGAGGTGAGGCGATACTTTTTTGGGAGTCTTTATTGCAGATATAGAAAGGTCGTAAAAAGGGTCATTCTGCATACAGAAGTCGTAAACCAGTCATTCTGACCTCTAAACTCTATTACATGATGCAATATTCCAACATTTTAGTTTTACATCTAGTTAAGCAATTTCGTTCCTTTTGCACGAAATTTGACTCCCTAAGAAAATTAGGGTTAAACGTAAAATCAATATGGGAAGACATTTTTAGAGTGGCTAATAACCCCAATGGACACCAACATATGGCAACATATTTTGGTATAAATGTGTTATTTAATGATTTGGCGGAATGTTTTACGTACGAAGGCCAGTGCCGTACCGAAACATTTTCTTTAGGTGGGACATGCATGGTGAGTACAAACATTGTTTAATTCTTCATCTTGCTTACAATATGAGTAGTGTAAGGTAAAAACAAAATGTGGGCTGCTCTGGCAAAATGAGATGAAAGTCACAAATCTACATTTCGAATAAATGGCATCTAAAGTAAAAACAGTGTGAAAATGTCAAATTTCGTTTTTTGACATAAAACGCCATCATACATAATTGATTACCAATAACTAAAGTTTTGAAGGTCAACTTTGCCGGGAAGTGCAATCATTCGCGGTAAATTGATTGCTATCATACTCTGTACAGGGTGTCCCGATAAACATTGTGTATGGAAACGGCGCTGATTTACTCAGAAGTTGGGCATATCAGCTACTTAAAAATTATATCATTCTAAAATCTATAGTTTTATTCTTCATCCCTGAAAATATAAAGAAAATCCATAGAGGCAAACCAGAGATATCGTTGATTTTGTCAGCTTATATCATTTTCCTCAAGCACAATTAGAATCTTGTTGTCAGAGGGCATGAAAATGGTCTATTCGAAATCGACGCTTCAGAAATTTACTATGATCTTTCATGCTGTTAGAGTCAAAGATAATCAAACAGGGCGTATCAATAGCCAATGGAGACAGATTGAATGATGCGCTGGAGCTTAAAAACCAGAAAAAAATTAAATGAACAAGTAAAAACGAACACTAACATGACTTTAAAGAACTTGCAGAACAGAACCAAAGTAACTAAATTCAAAACAACACACTTATTATTAAAACACCAATAACGCAAATATCATGTGATTAATTTATGTTATCATTTTGGTAATTTTATAATTTATAGAAGCATTCAAGCAGCCAGATTTATCCAAAGATTTTTGATTGGAAGATTTTCATTTTTTGTGCAATTGCTATTATTACTAGCCCAGTGATGGACTGTCACTTACTGCTTTTGAATTGACAAGACATGGTGCAATTATATAGAAAGAATATATATATAATTTACTTTTTTAGATTGATCTTTCAGTTTCCGAAAGAAGAAAAACAAACCAGTTTTGTCTTTACATGTAAACAACATATACGAAGCATTCAGTAATTTTGCCAATACATCTAGTTTTACAGTCTTTGTGTATATTTCCATGTACAAATCATGCACACAAAAAAGTGGGCCTCATTGGAGATACCTACGGATTGCACTTTTAAAGCCTGAAATATTGCCAATACTTTTAATGTTAACAGGGAATGAATTCCACTCCCTAATTGCACTGAAATAGAAACTGGAGTCAGCAAGACTTTTCACATTTGGCACCATGAAATTGTAATCACTACCTCTCGTACTTTATTTATGAACATCAGAGAGTTTTAGGAAATGTTCATTGAGATATATTGCACAGTTATTGTTGAATATTTTATACAGTCATGACACAGCTTTAAAAACTTCGCTCTGTTTTCAACACTCATGAAATTGTGAGATGGGAGCTGATCTTGACCGACGTGCGCCCGGGGTCCCAAATTCAAAATAAATCTGAACATTTTATTTTGGGCTGTTTGAAGCCTATGTTTAGAGTTTTGACTTAAGCCAGAATACCATGCTGAAACAGCATAATCAAAAATGCATTGAATTAAAGCTGAAACGAGAATCTTTCGACAGCTTTGGTTGAGACAGCTAGCTTGGCGATAAAGATACTTCAAACGAAAGGATGCTTTTTTCAACAATTTTTTGACAATCATGGATCCGAAAAGATTGCATTCAGTCTTGCCAAGGTGCAGAGATAATGTGTTGTCAACTAGCCAGTCATGACATGTTTCGAGAACTTTGCCTAATTTTGAAGAAATGTAATTTAGGTCACGACAAGAGAATAAAATGACACTATCGTCAGCATACAACATCAGTTTACATTCTGGGTCCACACTAATAACCATATCATTGACCTAACAGAGAAAAAGAAATGGACCCAGAATGCTACCCTGAGGAACGCCACAAGTTATTTGCAAAGGTGCTGAAATTATATTGTTAATTTTCACAACTCAAGTTCTGTTTGAAAGATACGAGCGAAACCATTCAACCGATTCCACCCCCATCAACTTGAGCTTGTTACACAGGATATTATGATTAACTGTGTCAAAAGCTTTCTGTAAGTCAATTAACACCATACCTGTGAAAAGACCTTTTAGTCTTAGTTTATTTAATTTAGTTTTATGTGGTCAAACAAGTTGATATGACAGGAGTCAGTAGAGTAGGAGCTTCGAAAACCTGATTGATTTTTTATACAACATATTGTTGGTAAGTAAGAAAGTTTCAAGTTGAGAATAAACAGCCTTTGCCAAAATCTTGGAAACAACACCAGGGACACTAACAGGTCTATAGTTAAAAGCTTCCGTGTTGTTGTTCTTCTTGAAAAGAAGAAAAAACCTTCGCAGTTTTTAGATCACTAGGAACAATGCTGGTGTGGAAGTAATCGTAGTCCCCCTGAAATGGTAGTACGCCTTCCATAGACTGAAACGGAATAAAGCGTGCCACTGATAGTGCGTGAGAGTTGTTAGCCTATACTTTACTGTACAACCCGGGCAATAAGGACGTGGGACTTACGGTCCTGCCACACTGGATTGAATAGACTGATTCATGATGTGAGTAATTGGGATCTTAAGAATTGTAGCCGCATCTGTTTAGAACCTGGGTGCAATGCCATCTAGGACAGTGCTCTTGATTGGATTTAATTTCAAAAGCTCCCCTTCAACAAATTCCTTCCTCATTAATGCAACTTAGTTTCAATTTTTGACTATCCTTGTTCTTGGACTCATGAAATTCCTTGGTCTTGTTTAAAACAGTGGAATATACTTCATTGCATTTTGGAAGTTTAGAAACAAAAGAGGAAGCTACACCAGTAAAGAATTCATTGAAAGAGCTGGCAATGACAGACGGGTCATGACATAAGTTACCTTTGATGTTTAACACAACATTACTGGAATCTCTGTGTTTATTGCTGTAACTCAGGTCTTTGCGAATTTTCCACAATTTCTTTGAATTGCCTTATTTGTTTTCATTAATGCTAGTAGTAAAATACTCTGATTTAGCATGACGAACATCGCGTTGAATTTTATTTCGGATCTTGCTGGACAAGAGTGCTTAATTTAGATGGAACAAAAATATGATGTTGAGTGGTACACTTGTTACAAACACTATAAGGCCAAAAAAAGAAACAAGTTTGTTTCTGGTAACCCGCGCGCGTTTCTGTTAAGTTACATATTTCCCGCATTACTTTTTTTTCGTATTTCGTATCAAAAAAAATCTTCCTGTTGATAAATAAAACAATTCTGTGAAATAGCTTACTGGAGACTTGCGTAGAAGCAAACAAAGATGCAACAAAACAAGTCGCACTGTTAGAAATCTCCGTAAATTAATTTTCCGTAAATTTACGGAAGATCTGTTTTAGAAAACAATAGAAATAAAAAGCAAAAAACGTAAAAAACGTAAATTTACGGAAATAATTCAAAAATTTCCGGCAGCAAAATTTCCGGACCTTTCTTTTCGTTCCGTAATTTCAAATTACGGAAAATTCTGTTAAAATACACATTTTTTCCCATAATATGAGACAAATTTCTATTAAATTACTGTCAAAGTTCCGTTAATTTACAGAAATTCTGTAAATTTACCCTAAAAAGTCTGGAAATTCTGCTGCCGGAAAATTTCCGTAAATTAACGGACAATTTTCTAACAGTGCGCATGTTGTATTATTGAACATGAAAGAGAAACCAAGGGTTGCTAAAGTTATAAACAAAACGTTTATGGTTAATAATGATATTAATAGATAATAATAGAAACCAAGAGCATTGTTTTAATGTGGATTTCTTTCTGCATTTCTGGTAAAAAAAAAAGAAAAAAAGAAAATCCGCATATCGCATTGCATTTTTGAAAAGTAAAAAATAAAAAATAAAAAGCCGCGTACCGCATTGTACTTTTCAAGCATGTTACCAGAAACAAACTTGGTTTTTTATTTGGCCTAATATGTTTATAACAGTGAGGTAGTATAATTTGTTTACGTTTTTATTGGTAAACTGTATTTCTATTTTGGGAGAAAACTCACACTTCTTTTAAAAGTTAAGACAAGAAAACAAAAATAGATATTAAGATTCAGCACATTTTATTAATATAAACTGAAAGACAATAATTGTGTATGAAACTTTTTTATTTTCAATGGTCAATCATATTATATTATCTGCTAACAACTCAATGAGTAGCATTCAAAGTCAAGTGTCTCTTTCCTATTCTATCACACTTGACCATTGCTCTACTCAATTTTTAACACTTTCTTCGTCAAAACGATTAAGCCTGGAGGAAATGGCTTGTTGCAAACACTATAATATGTTTATAATTTGTGAGGTAGTATCTTTAATATTATCCATTTATTTCTTACGTTTTTTTTTTGGTAAAACTGTACGTCTACTTTGGGAGAAACCTCACACTCCTTAAAAAGGGGAAAAAACTCACATAAATATTAAGAATAAGATGTATCACATTTCATTGATATAGACTGAAAGACAATGTTGTATTATGTTTTATATCCAATGGTTAATCAAAATAAGAGCACGAGTTAACCACTCAATTAGTATTATTGGTAGTCAAGTGTCTCTTCCATCACACTTGACCGTTGCTCGATTTTTAACACATTCTTCGTCAATTTAGCCTGGAGGAAGATGACCCATATTCTAATAATGGCATGTCAGATCGGGCAGCTTGGGTGTGGCGAATAAGATGGACCTCACGCGCATTTTTTTAAATATAAATAACTTTTCAATAAGAAATTTAAAGGAAACAATATTGTTATTATTCATTTTTGAATATCCTCAAGCGATGAGACTACAAAGTTGACGTAAATATACTTCAATTAATTTACAGCAACATTGACCAGATGGTTAACTACTCGCCAAGTGTTATTTCTACCCAAAGTGTTATCTCCTCTAAAGCACTTGACCATTGATTGAATTTCAATAAATATTACATTATTACTACCCTAAGGGAAGATCAAAATATTTTTTTTGAAAATCTATTAACCAATAAAGTACTATTTCAAGTTTACTATGCATACTACAAAATAGCTAGTCATATTTTGATCAGGCTGACAGGACTATTTAATAATTTGCCGTATATACTTAAAGGGACTGGCCTAGATTCTTCCCACTAATTTTTTACCTACATATTTTTATACATGAATCGGTAGAACATGTTAGTAGTAATATAACAAACAAGTAGTTTTCCATAATTTTAAGGAATATTGGAGAAAATTGCAATTCTTTACCTGCTTTATTTTTTGTCGCCGGCGACAAAAAAGATGTGAAAACAGTGTTTCTAGTTTCAAATTTAAAAAGATTTTGTTTCTACACATATGATGGATAAACAAATTATTTTTGATGAAATTGTTTCTCCTTTAATATGTATTAAAATATCTCTAAGAGCTTTGTTTGATTTTTTATCTGGTAAATCCAGATCTGAGGTACAAATTTAGTTTTCAGAAAACAAAAGATAGTCACACCACCATCAAATAATGATATATTGCTAATTAGTTATCTCTCAATTTGAGCCATTTCTGTGTAAATATTTGTACTTTTTTGGATATTACTACACTTTTAAGCTTTATTTAGAGCATTTTCATAAGTTTTTAATTCTAAGTGGAATCTAGGCTAGTCCCTTTAATATAATTTGTCCAGTTCAAGCGTCTTGTTTTATACATTGATGTACGTCATGTGTTTGTTAGAAGTACATTCAATACGTTATCAATACGGTTGTGTCCGTTATATACGTTCTTTATATGCATTGGTGTCCATTTGACACACGTTCATTATGTGAAACTTTTCTATGTTATTTGTACGTTTGGTCTCTATTCGGTGGTGTGAGACTGAATCGTAAGTTATCTTGAATCAGTATTTCATTTTATTAATTCATCTGCTTCATACCAGAGGAAGGTGGGATAGAATTCGAACAATATCAATGCGCCATTGTCCACAATGCAAAACTGAAAATCTAACAGAAAGTTGCGATTCCTTCAGATAATGTAAAACAATGTTTGTTTAATCTAAGCCCGCTGGAGTTGATCGATCAACTCCATTTTGTAATTTTATATTGACTCTCTAGTAGGGGACTCATTTATCTTACTATAGATTCATACGGACGATACTTGCGTAGGTACAAACGGTTGTGATCAGGTTTTGTGACGCAATTCCTACCACCCCCTGCTTCATACTTGATTAAAAAAACTCGCCCAACAAAATCATTCTATTGACTGGTTAAAATAATGATCAAATGAAAAAGAAAAATAATCAACTGCCATAAACACACAGGTAAAGAATGATGTGTGACTCACCCATCTCATCGGAATCATCTTTGGCGTCAAAACATCAAACGATAAGACGACTGTAATTTTACAAAAGCACGAAATTTACAGACGACTTGGTTTGTTGGTCGATTTCCAATCATTTCTGCAACCTCAAGAGGGTAGTATCTGGCTATGTTTCATAACAGATTATGACCGAATTAATTCCAATGATTGCTTGATGGGAATTCCCTTGTTCCATGACAATAATAATCAAACCTGACTTTAAGAATGTCTGCTGTGCCACACAATTCTGACCGCATTTTTTTTTTAAATTCAAAACACTGTTCCAGAAGGAACTGCATAGAACTTGCTTAAATTTGTAAACTGTTAGTGTAATACCTAATTAATTAAAATGGTTAGCTTAATGTTGTTGTTCCTATTTAAGGGGTAAAGACATCGATATTCGATTGGCATGAACGAAAACATTGTTTTAATGTTTTTTGCAAGTAAAACGTGTTTGTAATACAATGACTGTAAAAAGAAGTGGAAAAATAACTTAAAACATGCTTTTTTAGCTAATTTATGGATTCTTTCTAAGCAAAACAAGGTGATTTGTTTACTGTAACCAAATGTAACTAACTATGCGAGTTGACAGAAATCAATTGATTTGTGACAGGAATCATTGACCTGGCTAGTATGCGCTTGTATTATGACTATAACGATACCATTATCAACAGGTATATTGAATGCTGTCATAAAAGCCAGTGCACCCTTTGTACATGGGGGAGGGAAGATTCAAATATAAATTAGATACTGCACATTAAAAAAAAATGGGGGATCATTAGGTGAGACCAAGATTGTTGGCATTCAGAGAATAGAAAAATATGCGGACTAATTGGTTATAAAATGAGAGTTCATTTGGTGAAAACGTGATTTTTGGAATTCAGTGAGCGAAAATTTGGTATTTGGTGGCATAAAATA
>JXSR01S006423.1:0-11665 GCA_000969725.1 Ophiothrix spiculata
GGCATTTGCTCGAGAAACACAAGCCAAAAAACTTTGTTTTTGGCTTGAGGCAAGCTGTATATTACAGCCTATCACATAATGGTAATTTGTGCATTTATTAAAAATACTAATTGTACTTGAAAAACCAGAAATTGTAAACATATCTTCAAACATCATTTTTGTGTTACTAACAACTTTGGGAAGTGTTTATAATAGTAAAGGCTAATGAAACTCGATTCCGAGTTTCCCGTCACATTTTTTTCAGCCCAGAATGAGGCAACTTTTTCATTATTCATTATTTCAAAATGTCATTACTTCAACCTTTTTGTCAGCAAATTCCAATGTTGTTCGTTCAACCTTTTCGTTTCAAATTTATCTTACCTGCTTATTATTCACTGCTTATACCTAACCTTATAGATCCTACTGAGACTAAACCTTTATATTAAAGCCAAAAAGCTACAGTACCAAGACTAAGACCTTTCGAAAAAGAAAGAAAAAAAAAGGGGGGGGAACCTTGAGAACCCATCAAGACCCAAAGATGCCGTAATGAAAATAATGAAGTAGCCTTACAATCAGGAACCAAAACTAAGGCTTGCAAAAAAAAAAAAGAAAAGAAAAGAAAAGAAAAGAACTAGCATTTGGTTTTCAGTCCATGCTCGCTTCTGCAGGTTTTTCTCCGGGTGCTCCGGTCTTCCTCCTGCTTTCAAAACTGAATTTTAAAAAACATCTTGGAGCCCTGTTAAAGATAAGCTTCTTTCAGCTTACTTGGTACCAAGTTGGGTTTCCTTGGCGAAAGCCTAAACAAGGTGATTTTTTTTTTTTAGCCCTTGCACCAAAGAAAATCTACCAAGACCCAAAACTACGATCCTGCAACAAGAAATTTACAAAAACAAGAGCCTACATGTAAACCAATACACCCCCCCCCCCAAAAAAAAAAAAAGGGGGAAAAATCATTAAAAACACCACAGAATTTTAATACTTATAAGTATTAAAATTCTGTGGTGTTTTTTTCGGTATATCGTCTTGATGTCGTATGCAAAAAACACCACAGAATTTCAATACTAATTTATTTTATAATTTTGTTTCTTGTATAGGCGTGTTGGCAGTGTAATAGTGCTGTAAAATAATAATTCAATGTGTCAGGCATTTGTTAAGACAGATTTTGCCGACTTTTGGACATCGTTTTTAAAATAATGAATTTTTTTTAGATTTTAGTCGGCAAACGCGGCCAAAATTCATAACGCGGGCGGGGGACGGGAAACTCAGGATTGAGTCTCATTAGCCTAATAAATTTAGTATAGGCCTTATCCTTTGTCATGTTAGTGGAGAGTTGCAGTGCATATTTGATAAAAATTATCATTTCTTGACTTGGGCTATTGGGTATATGTGCCCTTTTGCAATAGGCTTGATTGCAGAGCTCCCTTCTGGCAGTGGTACCAATACCACGGCAGGAACTTTCGGGTAAGTTAGCCATACGCATAAAACGTTTGCCTCAGTTCTCTGCCATCTGGCCCTACAAAAAGTATAAAGCAAGCACAGTCAGTATCCTGAAGAATAGGGTATTTTACCCTATTCCTAAATGAATCATCCCTACAGTGACGTGCAGGAACGAATTGTCTCCGATGTAATTCTACCACTGACTGTTCCCAACATCATTTCGGTCACATATTTTGGATTTCAAATCCCTTTGCGCTTTGTTCCAATTGGAATGTTGCGAAGTATCTGAGCAGAAGCAGATGAACATCTTTTAATGGTGTAGAATCAAACTTAATTTAAAATAAACTCAAAGATGAAATTTATCACCCAAAATCTGGACGTAACAAACTTGAGGTTGTCAAATTCAAAAACCCAGCAATGCAAGGTAAATTTGGGTCCCAAAATCACACATTTTGATTCTGAATGTTATTGTTAACAAATCACCTTGTACAAGTGATGTCAAGTCATGGTTCCAGGACTATTTTTAAGGTACCGTACCTTTAATATATAGCTATGGTATTCATGCACATAATTTGTTCAGATCACAGATTGTGTTGAATGATAAGAAACTTCTAGTAAATTGCAAATTTTGATTATTTTTTTTACAGTAAAGTGATCTCGAATGGTTACACTTACACACTATTTTTTGTGATTCCAATTTCCCATAGACTTTGTACAGGGATGGATTTTGACACTGCGCCAATTTCACAAATTGATTATCAGGCCTCCTGATTATTTTCTATTGAGTTGCAAACTGGCTATTTCTTGGGCATACATGTAGACCTACACTCTAGAGCTGTAGGCCCAAGAGCCAACCATTTTGGGTGCCATCTATTTTACATGGCCGGATATATGCAGACTAAGCACATTACTAAAGGTGCATATTTACTTTTCTTGAATATGATATTAATAATTTAATTTTGAATTCTGTTTGTTTTACAGATGCAATGATGATTTGGACCTTATTTTAGAGGTTAAGAGACTACCCAGTTTAATTAATGTAGCTCCAAAGTACCTTAGCTCCTGGGAAGTGGTTATAAATCAAGATGAAATGAGAGTTTGGAAGAGACCCATTGAAAAGACAGGTCTATATGAGTTCAAAGGTTTGTAGCTATAGCGAAAACTGTTTATTTCAATGAAAAGGGAACAAGCTTGATGGATGGAGAAACTGCATATTGCATACTAAGTCTCCATGCTAACCCTCAACAGGTTGTACCAACAAGCTTAAGTGTCCAAAAAATCTCACTTTGAGAAGGGATTCAAGAAAGCTAGGCCAATAGCTGTATTCTGATCATTTATGTCAATTTTAAATGTTAGGCCTGTGGAAGGTTGTAAAAAAGTTAAGCTACACGGTGTACAATGATATAGGGTGCCCACGTTTTGAATAAAAAGCTGAATGAAATGGTTGGTCCAGGTCATATTTTTTATGTTACTACATTCTACATGGATTTACAAATCAGACCCCGACCTACCTACCCTATTTTTTTTTCTATATTACGCCAATCAAACAATTATTTTTTTTGGCCTAACCCTCAACAGGTTGTACCAACAAGCTTAAGTGTCCAAAAAATCTCACTTTGAGAAGGGATTCAAGAAAGCTAGGCCAATAGCTGTATTCTGATCATTTATGTCAATTTTAAATGTTAGGCCTGTGGAAGGTTGTAAAAAAGTTAAGCTACACGGTGTACAATGATATAGGGTGCCCACGTTTTGAATAAAAAGCTGAATGAAATGGTTGGTCCAGGTCATATTTTTTATGTTACTACATTCTACATGGATTTACAAATCAGACCCGAAACTCTTCAGCTGAAATCAGAAATTTTAATGTTTTGCATAAAAATACACTTAAATTTGATTTTTTTCTTATCAGATTCAAGCCCAATTTATGCTCTTTGGTGCAAATTTTTGATGGTTTTCAGCTTTTTTCTTGAAGGTTCAGTTTCATGCCTGACAAATATGACATGCATGAAATGTATCAAGGAAGTAGATGTAATTTACAGGATTACATATTTATTATTAAAACTGAAATGTTTGTCTTTTCTTCCTTTGACAGTGTATGGGCGATTCAACGATATCTCTGCAAAATCGTTCTTCCGTGTACAACTAGACTTGGAGTATCGCAAGCTGTGGGATAAATATGTCATTCAGCTTGACTGTGTGGACAGAGATCCGGAATCTGAATCGGAAGTCGTCCACTGGGTTACACACTTCCCTGTAAGCGTACATTTCAATTATTAAGCTAGTGAGATAGGTCTTTATCAAATACTATAAAACAAAAACTATTATTTATTTAGTAATGATCTAGGTCTTTTATACTAGTGTGTATCATTATTCACATTCCAGTGTACATTAAGTATCTTGCAACTTTCATGCATATTTCTTTTCAGATTGTTTGTCAGTTCCAATCCCAGGTGATTATATTGAACAGATCTTTCAATCCTAAGACTGTTTGACCAATTCCCAGTACTGTCATTCAATAATATAAGCACTATCAATGATTAAAAAATAATATGATTATGTTGTCTTCACCAAATTGGATTTTCAGAGCCTTAGATTTGATCAGATCCTGGACGGTAAAAACATGTACCATAATTATTTTTATGCTCCTTCAGTTGTTTTCAATTTTAATATAATAACCGGTACAGATATACTAAACCCTTACAGTCAAAATCATACAAAAACAGGCAAAGCCCAAGTCCAAATACATTACGATCAATCATTACATAATCATCCGAGTCTATGTCTAAACATGGAATGCCTGAGTTCCCCCCCCCCTCCCCATAGCATGAAGCCACTACCCTTGCCTGTGACACCACAGGTCATGGGTTTGTGCCCTGGGCCTGATGTGCTTGCCCACATGCAAGTTTTCTTCCTCATATACTCTGTGACTTGCCTATATTTAGTTTATTTTTCCCCTGTGAAAACTGAGGCACAGAATTGTAATGGTAAATTGGTAAGTTTGGTTTGGTTTATTGCAAATTCTTTTTTCTGTTCTTTTCTTCCTTAATATACACACATGCAGTTTCAATTTTGTTTAATATTAAGCTTTCATCATCATTCACTCCTTTTCAATTTTTGTTTTCAGTTTCCTTTGCAAAGTCGTGACTATGTGTTCACAAGACGGTATAGTGTTGATCACAGGAAGAAAACTATGATGTTGGTATCCCGAGCTATTGATCATCCACTGAGACCCGCTACTAACAAACATGTCAGAGTGACCACTTACTTCTCACAGATGGTGATTAAACCACACACACGTTTTGATGAGGTAAGTATTCCGAGCCATTGATCATCCACAGAGACCATCTACTAACAAACATGTCAGAGTGACCACTTACTTCTCACAGATGGTGATTAAACCACACACACGTTTTGATGAGGTAAGTATCCCGAGCCATTGATCATCCACTGAGACCGGCTACTAACAAACATGTCAGAGTGACCACTTACTTCTCACAGATGGTGATTAAACCACACCGCATGTTTTGATGAGGTAAGGAAGTGAACAGAGTTCAAACAGATTTTATAGGCTATTTGTTTGTTGGTAAATGTGCAATGTCATGATAAAATGTTGCCTCTTAAATTCGCTCTCATACATCACTGTAAACCATCCTGTAAGATAAATCCTCAAAAAGCAAGTTACATTTTGTATCTAATTATCTTACAGAGGCCTTTCCATTTTACAGCACTTTAAGTTTACAATGAATGCATCAAAATAGAGGAAAGTGTGAACAAAAAAAGAGCTTTGATTCATTCAGAATCTTTTTGACCTACCAATTGCAATTAGTTAAAAGTGTTTTATTTTAAGACAGTTTAAATGTTTGTAAACTGTGATTTTTTTGCCTTAATAGTTAGTGGACAAAAAATCAAGATTTTAAATAGGTGAAAATAACAACATGATCCTATCCAGTTGTTGATCATAAATGTGTATTGCAATTGTTTTTGTATTGCAGTATGGCTTTGACTATGTGCTTACCTACCATGATGATCCGCAAGCCAATGTCCCTCAGTTTGCTATCAACTGGGTCACCAATAAAGGTAAGTGATTCACCTCAAATTTATTCTTTCTTCACTGAAATACTAAGCATTTTGAATTTTCAGGTTCAGCTCATGTCCCGTGATGACGAAGATAAACAATTATATTAATAATAGATGAAGATAGACCTACATGTGCAATTAGTCGTTCATCAAGTAATGTAGCCACATGGTTATGGAATTTAACTTCAACACTACATGTACACAAATTTATTATCATTCACAGTTAATATGGCTGAGATGTCTCTCTTGCTTTCTGACATTTTTTGAGCGTCTGTGACAATTGAGGCCTTAGCAGGAATACTGCTTATGATTGGAAAACCCTTGCAAGTGTTATCTTAAAGATTGTGAGACTCTTGCTCCGCAGACTCTCAAAGTATTTATTAAAACATAGTACAGTAGAACCTCGTTAACACAAAATCACTGGGGCTAAAGAGTTTAGTTTGGGTTATCAGGATTTTGTGCTATCCAACTGATTTCACATAGGAAATCAATACTTGGGACCCAACAAACATTTTGTGTTATCAGGGTTTTTGTGCTAACAGACTTTGTGTTAACGAGGTTCCACTGTACTTCAATTTAATGGATATCTCTGGATAAAGAAAGAGTTCGTCATGTGAGTGCAAGAAAGTCGTATCTCCTGCAATTAATAGAGCTGCTATTTGTCATGAATTTGGATTGCACACCATAATCCCTAGTCTTGGGTCAGTGGTTCTTGAAATTGTTCTTCAGTTCAAGAAACACTGGCATAAGACAGTGACATTTTGAGGGATTTTTCACATTCTTGTGACAAGTTGTAAGATAAAAATAACGTACGGCAGCCATTGCAGATACGACTTTCTTGCACTCACATGACGAGTTAAGACTAGTATACTGGCCTGATAATTTCCCAATTTTAGTTGGTTTTGTGATTTTTTTTCAAAAAGGCCCTAAGATACAATTAAGTAAGTGTGATGATGTTTAGCAGTGTCCCCGCTAAGGCCGTATGTCGCGAAATTGGCGCAGAAGTTCAAAAAATTGAAGCACAGGGTTCCCAAAACAAAAAGTCAAAAATAGGGTTTTTCGTTATACACAACGTTCACTTATTTCAGATTTATTTAGATTATAATTCAAAATTACTCTCTTTTTTAGGTGATCTTTTCGAAATGGGCAATGGCAAGATGTAGTTGTGTTGTTTTTTTTCCCTTTATGTCGCTTTGGCGCAAAGTCAGAATCTTTGGCGGGAACATTGATTTTTAGACTTATGCTTGTTGCTGAATGATAAGTAATACAAAATATTTTTAGATACCACCATAACTCATTATTGTACAGCATCCAAGTTTATCAACATTCATGTTCATTTAGTTTGATCAGTCATCAGTGATTTTCAATTTGTTGTACCATATTTGATAAAACCAATGTTAATTTCTCTGAGAGCATACATTAATGCTGATACATATCACCCCATTTTCCTAGGTTGTCCAGACTATGTTGCCAAGCTTCATGAAGCAGCAAAGCAATTAGAAGATCCCACAAGCAACCAGACATGTGTACCTTCTCCACCATCTTCCATCGTCAAGGAGTTTCATTCTCGGACAGGTGATGATTCAAAGAGCTTCAGAAGCGGACACTATGCTTGAATGAAACGAATGATGCAGAGATGTACAAAGTTGTTATTGATCTGTAGAGGAGGGAGACTGGTCATCAGTATTTAGTACTTAAAGGTGCAATTCATGATTTTCATGTGGCCTCTTTTCTAGCTAAATAAAAAGAAGAGTACAACATAAATATATACTGAAAATTTCACTTGATTCCGACCGTTCGTTTCTAAGTTACAAACTTTTCAGCATTTTGAAAATCCCCATAGACTACTGTGTTGTAATTACTGTCGGGGCCCCGACAATAATTAGAAAATGACACATTTTCTCACTTTTCTCAAAAATGCAAGCACATATGAGAGAATGGTTTGGGGATCGTAACATATACCACTTGAGGATTCCTATTTAAGCTAAAAAAATCAAATTTGATAGAGGTGACCTTGAGGGTGAAAAGTGAATCATGAATTGCCCCTTTAATGTATATAATACAGATGGAGGTCTAATGTTTGTGACCACAGAGGTTGGCCATACATGTATATATTGGAAACAATTCTCATCTATTATGTTTTATATTACCAAAGCTTCATTTTTCTATTTTTACACACTGTTATACAGTGGCCAGGGTTATCCACATTTTTGTTTTTGGCTGTGATGTTATGCATGTAATTCTTGTTATGGCACATCAACTTCAGGGTTTCAGTTTGATTGACTTAACTTTTATTTGAAGTGTTTAACAAGGCATATGATATGTGGACTATTGGCTTGGTGAAAGTGTGAAATACTGATTGATTTAGCATTTTGTATTGTATTTGGCATACATTTTACGGTACAAAAATATTGAAATTTTACCATTTTTCCTACAAATGTATTGAATTTAACAACTTTCAGTGAAATAGTCCGAGTAATTATCAAAATCTACAATAAGTTGTACTAGGGGAAATGTAAAAAGCATCTTTTGTGTGCAGGATCTTCTTTTTTTTAATGTGGTAAATTCAACCACATTACAAAAAAATGTACGGTACCAAAATTAGTATCAAAAACATGCAATCAGATTTGCTTTTTACATTCAAATATATAAACCATTAAGTGGTCAAGGGGTAATAACTACAGGGTGGGAAAAATGGGCATTTCAGCAAGCTCCTTGCTAGTAAATTTGCACTTTAATTGGAAAGGAATGTGGCCTAATATGTAAGAATTAAGAGTGCTATTTACATTAGTGGTGGGCTATAAAATGTTGATGTTTGGTATTAATGAGAGTAAAAGCTTATAAGATGCAGCTTGTGCTTCTGAATATTTTGACACCTTTTTCAAAGAAATCGGTTAAAATTTGAGGGGGTGCCGGCCAAAAAACGATTTTCGGTTAAGGGGTTCAGACCCCCCACCAATTTCCATCAAAATTCCTTATCTAAACTTCTGTGTAACCTATCGCAAAGGTTTTGGTGTCAATTCTAATGTTTTTCTAACATTTTTTAAGGTTTTGAAAAAATCAAAATGTTCGTATTCCCGAAAATGACCGTTTTAGGCCAAATTAGGCCCTGAGGGCGCTTTGCCTAAAAATAATGCATACTTGTATTGATCGCTCTTAAATTGATCACGATCTTGAACATTATAAGCAGAAGCACGTGCTCAAGAAATTTTACAGCTTTTAAACCAACGGTTTGGTTATGCCAGCCGATTGTGTAGAGCAAGATGCGGCTCAATTGAAATGCATTGGGGTCAACGAACTTTTGTCCCTATATATTTCAATGGAGACTTATTGAGGTATGTACAAATTTATTTTACAGAAAAACGAAGGGGCGTTATCAACCCAGATTTGCAGAATATGTTTTGGAAAGGGTTATGTTTAATCCTACATTTATAAACAGCAAAAATATAAACAGGTGTGCGCACATAGATGAAAGCACCCTCATGGCCTAAAATGGCCTAAAATGGTCATTTTCAGGAAAACAAACAGTCTAATTGTTTCAAAACCTTCAAAAATGAATTCCTCGTATCAAAATACTTAAGAATGGACACTAATATTGTTTCAATAGGTTACACAGAACTTGAGATATAGAATTTTGATGAAAATTGGTGTGGGGTCAAGACCCCACCTTAAACACCTTAAACCCCCTCGAATTTTGACCGATTTCTTTGAAAATGGTGTCAAATTGTTCAGGAGCACAAGCTGCATCATATAAGGGCTCTTATCAGAAATATAAAGTGCTCCTTCCCCCAGGAATCCTGCAGGATTCCTTGCTCAGTGAGCGCTCCCAGATTAGACCCAGGAAGGAGCAGTACTTAACAACAATGACTCGGTATGTAACCCATGCTTTTCAAGTAGTTTGAATTTAGAAGTCAATAAATCCTATAGAATCCAATACAACCACATTCAGTGCAGCAGTTAAAAATCAATAAGGAGTGCTCCCTTTATGAATGGGTTCTTAATGAGACAGGATTTTCAAGTAGAGAGAACAAAAGATTTTTGGAGCGCTCCTTCCTGCAGGAATCCTGCGGGATTCCTGGGTACCTTAATTATGATAAGGGCCCTAAGCTTTTACTCTCATTAATCTGAAACATCACCATTTTTTTCACCCTGCATAACCCACCACTATATTTACATAAATTTAAAATGGCTATATATTGTTACTATTATTATTTTTTTGTATATCTCAAATAAAAGCAATGAAATTTGTTTAAATGTAAATGATCTGCTGAAAAGCTGAAATCAGAGTAATTATTGATGATTCTATTTTGCTTAAAAAGCATTGTTGTTGTGCTTGCTAGAAAAAAATTCACTTGAAAAGTGTTAGCTGAAATAATTTGTGTTAATGCTTTGTGGTCATCAGATGATCTGCCTTGTCTTTGAGTTGGAAACTTACTGAAACTTTATAACAATGTAATTAACCTTTGAAAAAAGTTTTGCATTATTGAATAAGGGCCGCTTCAAAACTCAACCGGCTGTTGCACATCAGTTCTGGGCAGTTCTGGCTGGTTCATCCGGAATAAACAATAGCAAACTGTCCAAAAACAGGCCAGAACCAGCAGACAACTTCCTGTTGAGTTTTGGAGCAACCCCTTACTATATATGTGTTGCTCTCACCACAAGGGCATTACGCAACAATCTTGCATACAGACCTGATGACATAAAACAGTATCAGTCAAAACAAATTTAGCTTAAGACAGGTTTACGCAGGTTTATTGGCCAAAATAATCATCATGTTATTTTACCACATGGATATGGATTGTGGATGAAGCCAACATATGAGAAATGTGATTTTTGCCCTTCAAAACAATTTTGATGACAGCATTATAGTTGACTTTATAGCTCCTCCATCCAAGACTTTGTTTCTGATTTCTTCATTTTTTTTTATATCTGTGAAGTACCAACTTGATGTGAAAACAGTGACGGTTTTCTGCTTCCAGATGACTGTATAACAGTGTGTATATATATATTGTGAGTTTACAATAGGAATGCTTCATTTACAGCCAAAATTAATCATATAGTGGTACATTGTATATCTTAATGTGTTCTATATACCCTCTTGTGCTCAAACACATCCAATTACTTGCTTGTCAATATCTTTTACAACCCTTTAAAAACAGATTGAAAAGCAATTCTATGTAATATCAGTATACATTTGCCTTTACAGTATTTTCTATATGTAACAAGTTATGCTATGTAGTTTACAGATCATGGACACATTCTAAATAAAGCCACAACAAGTCTGGTAGATCTACTATCAAGTATCTGTGGTTGTATTGACTGTATTCTAAAGGAAGTTATAACATTTTGATATCATACTTATTACTTGCAATGTACAATGTATCTATGACAAATAATAAATGTTCTTATTTAAGCTTGGTAAAAATCATTAAGAAGTTGTGTAAAACTGATCACCAACTCTTAAAATACATGTTGTTGACCAGTTTTCAACTTTTTCTAATAGGTATGACAGCAAATATACCTTGTTGTTAACACAGATCTTTCAGCCAAATTGCATGCATTTAAGGCACTTTAAAATGTGTAATTGTTCCCATTTTATCATCATTTGGTCAGGTTTCCTGGGGAACTAAGAATTACACCCATCCCTGTGAATGAGAACAAGGATTTTAATCGATGAGGTTTGACAAAACAAAGTCGGTCTGTGTGGATTCCTGCAAAACAGGCAATTTCAACAAGTTTTGGGTACCATATTTGGGCTTTTATTTATGTTTTGTTTTCTGTAACCATAAACATGGTTTCTGTAATCCTAAACATTTGTTTTCTGTAACCCCAAATAAACATGGTGAGGGGAAAACATTTTATAAACTTTTTGATCAGATGATTTTCCTGTACTTCAGACTACATATATTGTTAGCTACTTTGATCAGGTAAGAGTATTTGTGACAAATATAAATAAATCCTAGCTTAAGGATTGTTTGCGATAATTGATTCACATGTATGATTACAATTTATCAGGGGTTGAGAGCCGCACAAGACTGTATTTGCATGGGAAACAATACCTATAGCAAAATATATCCATTTATAAACAGCAAAAATATAAACAGGTGTGCGCACATAGATGAAAGCACCCTCATGGCCTAATTTGGCCTAAAATGGTCATTTTCAGGAAAAC
>JXSR01S006423.1:11904-29549 GCA_000969725.1 Ophiothrix spiculata
TTTGCATGGGAAACAATACCTATAGCAAAATATATCTAGACCTAATGGGTTTTCCAGACGAATGATTTTATACACAGTATATGTGTGATAGATCAATCACCTTGAGCACCATCAGGTCTGAAACCTTTTTATCTAGGGGTTGTTGCCCATGCAAATATACGCTGGTCCCCTGCCTCTTATGTCTTCAACAACTCCACACTGACATAAGACGCAGGTATCCGCTAATGAATCTAAGCACTTGATTGGCCCGTGCCCTGAAGGCATTTGTTTTCCGCGTCAAACACACAACATGCGTGACACATTGGTGATTGCGCGAATGCTTGTAACGCGTTGTTAAACGCGGGGCGCCATGCAGAGGTTGCGCATGTAAACAAACCCATTTTGTCAACCTCTTCCCCAAAGCCTTCCAATCACGAACGTTTGCCGTGTAGTTTGATAGGGCGAGTGAGCTGTCAAGTTGTGTAATTCTACTGGTCAAAATTTTGACTAATTTTGATCAGCCAATACCTGCGGTGATGGGCAGTCTGAACCATATAGTGAAGCGCCCACATCGAGGGTACCAGCATAATGCAAATACAGCCTTGTGGCTCTAAACTTTTGTTGATTACCCCAGGCTAGGTTACAATGAATTGTCCTATCTCCATTGTGGTGTGTAGTCAACTAAGATTTTGATTAGAAAACCCAATGATGATTTGTTATGCCTTGAATTTCTTAATGATTTGTTTTCTATACTGTGTAAATTTATATACAGATCATTTGATTATACATCTGTACATTAATGTATTAGGCAATTTTTGGCATATTGATTGTACATCTGTAATGGACAAATTTATATAGATTCACTTATTGTACCTTGACCAATGAACTAGTTGTGAGGTCAATAAAACTTGTCTTTCATGATCCAGTAGGCCATATTCATAAAACTAGTAATTGATTTTACTTACCTTTATACATATATAAAGTGTAAATGCTTATAATTATTAACCTACCGAATCACCAGTGATTACTTAATCCCTTGTGAAGGTCTGGGGCCAATTTCACTAACATTTAGCGATGATCGCTAACCCCCGTTTTGATCGCAAACTCCTAAAATGATTGCGAAATTGTTAAAAAACAGGAGTTAGCGACCATCGCGATGCATTGCCGATTCATCAGAAATACATCACGAGTGTATCTTGGAAAACATCAATGATGCATGGCAGATGGTGATGCATTGATGGTGTCTTGATGACGTTGGGGCGATGTCTTTCAGATAGGAATGCATTACGAGTGCATCTTGAAAACATCACTGATACATGACAAATCCCGATGCATCCATGACGACGATGTATTGGCAATGTGCTTGCGATGCATATGCGAAAAGATAAACCATGCGAAAAGTTAAATACCGCAGAATACAAAATGTTTGATATACAGTGTGTCCCAATAAAAATTGTGCAAGTTGCAAAACCAAAGCAGTAGTTTAATATAATGGTATGTTATTGAAAAGGAAAAACTCCAAGATTTTAAATGTCATTTATTCTAATCAATTTGCTCTTGTCAATCTGGAGATATGTTGAAAATATTGCAATTTAAGTAAAAAATTACAATTGTGCCACTTTTTTACCAAAGAGGACTGAATATTTTAATCAACAAATGGCGAAGTGTATTCATATTAATGAAAGAATTTCATACACAGCTTTCATGCATAGTAAAAGTGGCACAATTGGAATTTTTCAGATCTTCATTTATTTTGACATATCTCGATATTGAAATAAGTACATTGAACACAATAAATGACATTTAAAAGCTTGGAGTTTTCCCTTTACAATGATGTACCATTTTATTACCCTAGTCTTTTGGTTTTGCTACAGAGGGCGCTTTTTAACTTGCACAATTTTTATTGGGACACACTGTATGTGATATGGATACATGACTTATTACTGTTTGTAACAATGATATCCCATATGTCAAAATTCTATTTGAACTCCCTATGTGATACAGCACTTTACCATGGTGATGATTTTTGTGCATATCTTGCATTTACAATATTACAATGTATTGTATACCTAATGAAAAGACCATAATTGAATATCCTCGTCAAGTATTAAATGGTCAGTTATCAGATTATGACCATATCAGCTCATATCAATAACTTACCATTTCTTGACAATGATTTCACATTAATTGCTTTAAGAAAGCGAGATCAAAGATGTTACTTTTGTTGTGCTACGTACTTGAAGTGACAATTATTGGTCTCCGTGTCATTGGTGTAAATCATAGAATTGCTGCTTACACCATCATTGCCGGTCAGTTAGTGATATCGCATGGTCTGTATTAAATATATCTAAAGAGGCTCTTAAGTTATACACTTCAGATTTTATGCTCTGTCAAATGTATTTGCTCAAATATTGTGCTAAGCATTTGCATGCTGAAAAATAAATTTCTGCTGAGTAAAAATGTCTGAGAATTCCTTAATCTTTTTTATGATGTGTCTTTTTATTCATTTTAAGTCAGTTGATCACAATTTGTATAACTGGAATCATATTGAACACATATACCCCTGCAGATATCATGATATTGTTGACTTCTGCAGAAATGTGTTTAAGTCTGGTTATTTTCATTTTAGATTTCTTGCCTTCAAGTTGGCAAATGTGACTCTTCAATCAAAACACTTGTCTCCCTGCGCTTGTCTAGATTTGTGTGAATTCAAGCGTTCAGTCTCATCCTTTTGTATTTAGGCAGTGATCATGATGGTATGTTATCTCAAGTAGCTAGCCTTGACAATGGCTAACAATGACTATGTTCTACATGTGGCAATCTCAATAAATTAACAAATCTAGACACTAGCACAGGGAACAAGTGCTGTGTTTTAATATGAGACACAAATGGACGTAAGTCATTAACTGGTCATATTTTTTGTTTCACACAAAAGCATTGGTAAAACCATGCCAATTTGTATTCAACGGATCGTAACTCTAAATATATATACTTAAAGCCTTCAAAGTTACATATTGCTGGAAAGCTTACTTTCCGAGGATTTCAATTTTTAGGGATGGGTAAAAATTATACAGGGTGCAAAATAAAATAAAAGTGCATTTTGGTCAACCAACTTGGCACAATGAGATTTTGTTGGGGAAATGTGTATCCAGATGATACAAACATTACTTGAAGGATGTAATGATAGCCTTCCATAAAATAAATTATTTGGTGACCAATTTCATTGTTGTCAAAATATTGAGGATGGTCAAAATCTATGAAACGACTCGTTATTTTTTTGGACATTTATCGGTCAAAAGATTTTTCATGTATACACTACCTTAAAATTAATCACATAATTGGATTCCTCGACAAATTTCCTTTTGAAAAATGTGTAACTTTTACCATTTACGTTGACTCTGTTAAAAGATATGTCGTTTTAAAGTTTTCGAGTGTAAATGCATGTTTTGTACAGTGATGTATAGAGAAAATTACCGACATATAAACCATTAAGAAACAACAACATCTGGATGACATGTCAATATTCGATACATGCTTTAGCATTACACATATCTCATTGAAGTACATTAAAAAAATTATATTCCCAGCATGTTTATTTTTAATAATACATGTGTTTATATAAATCATAACTTTCGTACACTTTTGCATGTAATCCTATGCGCGCCGCCGCCTCCACCCGATCCATCGTGTTCCCTAATTGCTTTTTCAATTATAACTTCATTAATTAAAATCATGAGAAGTTCACTTTTTGTACATTACTAGACTATAAATAGACCTTTCATATGATACCAAACTTTCCCAAATACGTAAAGAAGTTTTAGCAAAAATGCATGTTTTCTACAATTTTTTAGGGTAATATGTAACAGATCCATGATATTTGAGGGACCTATTTGTTACGCAAGGCGAAATATCTTATACAAATAGAATTTTATAAGCAAAACTATGTTTATCAAGTTTTAAAAAAATAGCATCCCTGCAAATATCTGATCTATTTTGTGAAGTGAAAAACACATTTTTTCGAGACACCAAGATAAATGAAGTTTTTCTCAGTTCAACTAGTTCTGAACAAGGTATTTTTCTTATTAACTGAGAATATGTCGTGGTTAAAAATTATTTAGCAGTGATTAAAATATAGTTTATCTATTTATAAAAAAGTTCAAAACGTTAGAGCAACGCGGTCTCTAAATCTGTTGACATATATTTGCTAGTTTCGAGCTTGACATTATAGACCCACTGTTGTCAAAAGTATATTTAAAAGTTTTGCTATTTTTATTTTGTTTTAATTTCATTTGTGTTATATTTTTTTCTTCCTTTTAAAACATACCTAATGGAAAGGGTAACATATACCTAGGGAGCAAAACAGGTTTACTTGCAACGAGAAATTATTTTTATGTGTCCTATCTAGATGGGTGCTATGGACCATAGGTAACATCTCTAGGGTGGACACAAAATCATTCTGTTGCACGGAACCATACAGGAGGGGGGTAAAAGTCATTACAGGGGGCAATTTTGAAAATTGGTCAAATCTTGTTCAAAACCATTCTAACATGTTCCTCTCATCATAACGAACCAGAAAATGTATACTTTGACCCATCTCCGATGAATGCTTCAAGAGTTATATCCGAAAACATGAAAGGTCAAATCAAGGGTCAAGAGATGGGTCTATGGGAGTCAAACATTTTGAAAGTGTCCGATTTTATTCAGAATGGTCTCAAATTGTTCGTCTTGCAAAACTGTCTATACAAAGTAATATTTTCAAACGTCTTCGATCAACCGTTGCTATGGTTACAGGTGATATAAAGTTTTTGTTATTTCATGTATATGCACCAATTGGAAATAATGTTTTTTTCTTGATACCATAGAAACGATTGATCGAAGACGTTAGAAAATATTACTTTGTGTAGACAGTTTTGCAAGACGAACAATTTGAGACCATTTTGAACAAAATCCAACGCTTTTAAAATTTTTGACTCCCATAGGCCCAACATGTGACCCCTGTAATCACCTTTCATGCTTTCGGTTATATCTCAAAAACTCTTCATCAGATATGGGTCAAAGTATACTTTTTCTGCTTCCTTATGATGAGAGGAACATGTTAGAATGGTTTAAAACAAAATTTGACCAATTTTGAAGTATGCCCCCTGCAATGACTTTTAACCCCCTCCTGCAGGGTCCCATGCAGGTGACTGATTTTGTGTCCACCCTAGTGTTGTTACCTATGGTTCAGAGAACCCAAATAGATAGGACACATTAAAATAATTTCTCGTTGCAGTTTTACCCCTAAAATGGGGTTTTGCTCCCTAGGTAATATATACTTTGGACCAAGTAGAATGACTAAAATGTTCATGGTATTTTTCTCCAGGGTTTTTCTGCTAGCTTTTTTTGACAGCCATTCTGTCTATTTTGTTAACCCTAAGCACCATATCTATATATATTTTTTGACTGAAATTGGTCTAATTTTCTGTCCTTTTGCACCTGAATCTGCAACAGCCTGGCTGTAACAATGGTGGTCAGTATTGAGACAGTATTTTGCATTTTGACAAAGATAATTTAGGTAGCTGTAGGATTAATCCCCACCTTCTCTGTTTTGAGACTAGCAATATAACTTACGTGATTCCATACCGTATCTTCAAATTTTGGCTGTTTTTGATACCCTAATCATGTGAAAAATATCATAACCTGATATTGTTTGAAGTAGCATCCTTACACCCACTGCCTCCGCTGAAGTCAATATACCTGTAAAATACTGCCATCGCTTTTTCAATAGCATTACCAGGTACTCCAGACGTATTTTAGAGAGGTCTCAGATGGTTTATATTTGATTTTTCTGAACACTTTGATGTTTCCAACTCCTTTGTATAGAAAAATATACTTGGACCAAGTAAAGTGAGTAACCAATTCATGACATTTTTTCTTTCATGTAACTTTTCTATGATCATTCTATGTTTAAAGCATAGGAAAGTAAAATTAAACAGAGCTGATTTTGATTGTATGACACCTTTTTATCAATATTTTCAGAATTGTCTATGATTAAATCCAAGGAAAAAGCGGTGTAACCCATGATTGATTGATTGATTCATCAATCAATCAATCAATGCATTACAGAAATATCAGCTCACAAATTCATTTTTATGAAGCAATATTTCATAATTTCTCCCGCTTTCCATCGATTTCTTTTTTCTCTTGAATTTCTGCACAACAAGAGAACAGTCCTGATGATCTTTATATGACACCCCTGAAAATCAATGCTATTTAATCATTCAAAAGATATTAGCAGAATTTTAGCTAAACTTACATGTTTCTAATTCTGCCATAAGCATATTAACAGTGAACCTCTGATTTTTCAAATAGAAATCATTATAAAAAGTAATTGCCAGTAGTGAATGCTGCTTTTAACGTGCTAATAATAAGCTTTCAAACACTCGATTTTATTTATTATTGAAAAGACATGAGCTTGGGTTTGCTAACATTTATTTTTGCATTATGCCATCACCTGCAGAACATGCCCCTTATCCATTATTTAACAATCATCTGTCTTTATTCCGTCATAGAGAAAATGTCATATGTTGAACTTGGGATCGCTCTGGCGATATTTCTTTAGGAAGGATTATGAATATGAAAAGGGTGTTTTAACACATGTTTCCTTTGAAAAGGTATCAGTCATTCTTTGTTCTCGAAGTTGATTCATGTTTTTTTTTGTATCTTAGTCATTCTTGGATTAACTATTATTGCATTTATAAATGGGAAAAAAAAAACCTTTTCAGGTTTTGAAAAGCCCATACCGTATTCTCCTTGCTTAGATTCCTTGAGATACTTGTTCCGTTAAGTACCAATCCTCTGGCAAATGTGGATTCAAGTCTATAAACGCATCACGAACAATTTTAGAAGGGTTTCAAAAATCTTTATAAGCGTTTTGGCTTACCGTGAGTGAACTAAAATAGTTCATATTACCCCTTAACTGAATGAAAATGTCCCCCTTTCCCACACTCCTAAGTCAACTACTCAAATTTCCGATTCGGTGTCAACATTTACCTGCGAGCATTATTGTTACTTTTATAATAGGGCTGATCAAGAGACTTTACGATGTTGAGTTGTAAAAAAGGTTGAAATAAGTTGTTTTTCTTGGGCTTCAATAGAAAAGCAACCTTGTATTTTGCTGGCGGGACTATGTAAAATATAAATGGCTATTGCATGTATACACCATCTGAAGCAAAAATTTTCAAAAGTCGGCGACCAGCTGTAGGCTCATTCTCCGATAAACCGTGCAACTTTGGTTAGAGAAATGTTGAAATTTCGACTACTAACAACTCATGAAAAACATGCAAAATCATAAACTCTTATGGTTTCTGAAGAAGGAAAAGGGCATGGGAGATGTTTTAGAAATACTTGATTTTTAACCATTGTATTCCCTATTCCTAAATTTCGTATCTGTCGTTTCGTATCTGTTGGAATTTTTTTTAAATATTCATTATTGAGAAAATTAGTTTTCTTACAAACTTGATCTTTACACTAATTTAGGAGCTTTACACATACTACACTGTGGTGTAGTATTTTGCTCAGAGTGTACCGCGTTTTGCGAGAAGGGAGCAAAATGTGTGTTTCGTATCTGTCGCGACGTGACAGTCACATAGGGTATTTTTGATATTAATATCCTTGTAAATCATTACTGTAAATATATAATTCTATATAACATATATGTTATTCAACACTGAAGTTTACTTGATAAACCCAATGCGGAATTCATTTTCATACTTTGTTATCGATTTTAGAATCTGCTTCGTATCTGTTTGCAATATTGGCGACATGCTTTAAAAAGCTCGTATGCCATACCAAATACTTAATATAATAAAACTTTATATGTCATTATCAATACCTATTACGGGCTGTTTTAACAGCGTGCATTGCGTTTGATATGCCCGAATATTTTAGGAACGGGGGCACATACAACATAAAAAGTATGGCTGGCGACATGGGGAAAAGTAACGATTTGGCATTTTCAGATTAATAGTTATCTACTTTCCTGGAATGATAAATTGTTTAGCTTCACATATGTTACTAATGTGACTCTAATGTATCACCTAAACCACTCAAAATCATTTGTAATAGGTTTAACAACGTTAAACAAGCAACACGAACATGAGCGACACCAAAACGGCAAAGTTGCACACTTTATCGGAGAATAAGCCTGTAGGTTATGGTATAAGACATCCGTGGCATATCAGGCAACAAGCATGCATTTGAATCAACTTCAAAAGTTCGTTACTTTTGGGGATGGGTACCAGAAGGTAAAAGACTCGATGTGAGGGGGACGTGATCGTATCTCCTAAATGATAACAGGTTAAAGTTTAAAGTAACATTGGGGTAAGGTAAACAGATGGAGACATTTAGTCGCATGGCAGGCGCATGAGCAAACACAATGTGGGGTGAAAGTGCAGGAAATGTCCATATACCTGAAAAGGGATATTATGCTTTTGACATGTTTGAGATTTGTTGGTATAAAAGGTACTGTGTCTTGTTGGCGAATTCAGAACGGTGTATTTGATGAAGTGATGATAAGATAACAAACATGCTTTACTTGGTCGTTTTATAGCTGATGTGATGAGAGGAATTTTTGGAGAATGGACATTACCAAACTGACAGAAGCTCTTATAGATTGTAAATGAATGTTTCAATATTTTATGATTGCCCGAATGACTCATAATGAAAAGTATGCGCAAATCTTAATTTGGTATTCCATCAAATCATGAATCTAACTGATTGCTCTATCTAAGAGGCTCAAAGAGATTTACACATAGCTTTGATTTACCCCATCAATTTCAAGTTGTATCAATGGATTCTTAATTTTTTTTTCTGGATAGTTACAGTATCATTACAGCTATAAAAATACAGGTGACTGCCCCAATACCTTTGGCTAAGTAACAGTCATCACTGTTAATGAGATTTTGTTTAATTAATACTAAGTAGAAATGACAGGAACATTTGCTTCTTTGTCCTCTGCATACTGGAATCACTGTTAGTAAATGAAAATATTTTATAAGAAAAGCAAGATGCTTTAACTAAAACGGCACACTAGTATTTTTTAATGTTGTGTCAAATAAGTCGGTAGTTATAATGTATCATACATTAGATTGCTTTAACTTTTAACAACTCCGAATACTATAGTGTTTAAAATGAAGCGCCCACTGTCACCTATGACTTTTGAATTGTTTAGCTTATTGGGATTTTTTTAGATAGATATTAATACCCTCCAAATGATTTGGCTTAATTATGCTTACTTTTTCTGTTATGGCCATTTGTTGAATTAAATTCGGGATCCCGAATTCAATTCCACATGGATTAGTATTATAGGAAAGCATGCATGTCTTCTGTATCCATTTTGCAGTGGCAAAACATTTTTTTGACAAAATACACTTGAAAACGCTTTTAGGTAGCCACATTCCTTCATTTAGTGCTGTTTTTACTAACCATTTTTGATCAAAATCTTGTAGTATTGCTTTAAGTCTTACTACGTATTGGTTTAAATAATTTGCTCTGGGGTTGGCAATTGGTACTCATGCTCATCATTAAAAAATGGCGTAAAAGGGTCTGAATTTTACCCACCAGTGTCTATGTTTTGGGGAAAATGATTAGTTTTTAGCACAATTTACGCCATGAACATTCAAGCTACATCTGCCACTAAGGTTCACTATTCACTTTATGTTCAGTGCCCGGAGTGCCCCCCCCCCCTCCCATATATTGGCACGCGTCATGCTCCTGTCGATAGACCCCCTATTTTTTGCTCCGCTCTCACCCATTGACCCCCTTTTCACTGAGCTGTCACCCAATGACTCCCTATTATTTTGACAGTCAACCTTTTTTATGGTGACTCTCATCCATTGCCCTGAGTTTTTGAGAACCTACATCGAATGACCCCCTTTTTTCGCTTAATTTGTTGATTTTTCGAAAAATTTACGAAAATTTCGAAGATCAGCGATTTCGTAAATGTCAAAATTAGGCTTGTTTTATTCAAAAACTGACACTGAATGACCTTGTTTTTCGCTCTTGCCAACAAATCGCTCGAAATGACCCAGTTTTTTACCCTCCTAACACTCACTGCCTCCGCTGAAGTCAATGTTCCTGTTAAATACTGCCATCGCTTTTCCAATAGAATCGCCGTCTACCCCAGACGAATTTAGAGAGGCCTCAGATGATTTATATCTGATTTTTCTTAACACTTGTGTAGAAAAATATACTTGGACCAAGTTAAGTGAGCAATCAATTCATGACTTTTTTTCTTTCATATAACTTTTCTATGATCACTCTAGTATGTTTAAAGCATAGGAAAATAAAATTAAATAGAGCTGATTTTGATTGTATGACACTTTTTATCAATAAATAAATAAACAAACAAATAAATAAATAAATATATGATGCATTACAATGGAGCTCATGGATTCATTTTTGTGAAGCAATATTTCGTTATTTCTCCCGCTTTTCATTTATTTCTCTTGAATTTCTGAACAACAAGAGAACAATCCTGATCTTTATATGACACCCCTGAAAATCAATCCTATTTAATTATTCAAAAGATATTAGCAGAATTTTAGCTAAACTTACATGTTTCTAATTCTGCCCATATAAGCATGATAATAGTGAACTTCTGACTTTTATAAATCATTATAAAAAGTAATTGCCTGGAGTGAATGCTGCTTTTAACGTGCTAATAATATAATGAGCTTTCAAACACTCGATTTTATTTATTATTGAAAAGACATGAGCTTGGTTTTGGTAACATCTACACTGTATTTTTTGCATTAATTATGCTATCACCTGCAGAACATGCCCCTTATCTATTATTTAACAATCCTCTGTCTTTATTCAGTCATTAAAGAAAATGTCATGTGGTGAACTTGGGATTTTTAAGTGATATTTCTTTAGGAAGGATTATGAATACGAAAAGGGCGTTTTTAACACATGTTCCCTTTGAAAAGGCAGTCAATCATTCTTTGTTCTCGAAGTTGATTCATGTTTTGTTTGTATCTTAGTCATTCTTGGATTAATTATTATTGCATTTAAAATGAAAAAAAAAAAACCTTTTCATTTTGAAAAGCCCATATTCTCCTTGCTTAGATTCCTTGAGATACTTGTTCCGTTAAGTATACCAATCCTTTGGCAAATGTGGATTCAAGCATGGATTCTCTACACTCAAATGCATCACGGACATTTTTAGAAGTTTTGGCTTACCGTAAGTGAACTAAAATAGTTCATATTACCCCTTAACTGAATGAAAATGTCCCCCTTTCCCACACTCCTAAGTCAACTACTCAAATTTCCGATTCGGTGTCAACATTTACCTGCGAGCATTATTGTTACTTTTATAATAGGGCTGATCAAGAGACTTTACGATGTTGAGTTGTAAAAAAAGTTGAAATAAGTTGTTTTTCTTGGGATTCAATAGAAAAGCAACCTTGTATTTTGTTGGCGGGACTATGTAAAATATAAATGGCTACTGCATGTATACACCATCTGAAGCAAAAATTGTCAAAAGTCGGCGACCAGTAGGTTATGGTATAAGACACCGTGGCATATCAGGCAACAAGTATGCATTTGAATCAACTTCAAAAGTTCGTTACTTTTGGTGATGGGTACCAGAAGGTAAAAGACTCGATGTAGGGGGACGTGATCGTATCTCCTAAATGATAATAGTAATACCAAAATAGTTAATAGCGAGATGGCACTCCAACACAGGAAAAGACAGGTTAAAGTTTAAAGTAACATTTGGGTAAGGTAAACAGATGGAGACATTGAGTCGCATGGCAGGCGCATGAGCAAACACAATATGGGGCGAAAGTGCAGGAAATGTCCATACCTGAAAAAGTATATTTTGCTTTTGAAATTTGTTGGTATAAAAGGTACTGTGTCTTGTTGGCGAATTCAAAACGGTGTATTTGATGAAGTGATGATAAGATAGCAAACATGCTTTACTTGGTCGTTTTATAGTTGTGGAATTGGAGAATGGATATTACCAAATTGTCAGAAGCTCTTATATTGTAAATGAATGTTTCAAAATTTTATGATTGCCCGAATGACTTATAATGAAAAGTATGCGCAAATCTTAATTTGGTATTCCATCAAATCGTAAAAATGAATGAATCAAACTGATTGCTCTATCTAACAACAAGCTCAAAGAGATTTACACATAGCTTTGATTTATTTTTCATTAAAATGCTAGATTATCACATCAATTTCAAGTTGTTTCAATGGATTCTTCCATCTTTCTGGATAGTTACAGTATCATTGCAGCTATAAAAATACAGGTAACTGCCCCAATACTTTGAGTATTGTCATCACTTTTAATGAGATTTTGTTTAATTAATACTAAGTGGAAATGACAGGAGCAGTTGGTTCTTTGTCCTCTGCATACTGGAAACACTGTTTAATAGTATATAAATGAAAATCCGTTTTAGTTAAAGCATCTTGCTTTTCTTATAGAAGTTCTATAAGAAAAGCAAGATGCTTTAACTAAAACGGCATACTAGTATTTTTTTCTATAACGTTGTGTCAAATAAGTCGGTGAGTTATAATGTATCATAAATTAGATTGCTTTAACTCCGATTACTTAAGGCTACAGTCCCTAAAAACGTATCGCTCGGCTGAATGTCATATTCACTGCACGTTTTTACCTACTTACACCTATCAAAATATCACAATTTTCGGCGTACATATTGAATAGAGTCTCTTGTTTATATATGGAACTTTACAACTTTACTAGTGATTTCACGTCCATTATTAAGGTCAAAAAGACGCCTAAAGACTACTTCGAAAAAGTTGACCCTTTTTCGCCGAAACATCATAATTTCATGTTGTTCGAACAATTCGACTAGTTTCAAATTTTGACAGATTGTATGCTTGATACTTCTTATTGAATTACAAACAATATTTGATAAATATGCTGAGTTGATTTTGAATGATAATGTAACAAACCCGCGTTGTTTTGCCCGAAAATCCGGACGTGAATTACGACTCTTGAGTTCGCCCTGTTTGAGCTGTGAATTGCCTGTTTTAAGTATCTACATTATTTACATTTTGTCTGATATACGCATTCGCATAATTTACTTACAAATTGAGCATTCCAATGAGGCAACAATTGCAATTTTTATGGAATACGGCATTCTAATGTTTATGTTTTAGATTTTAGTTCACGCTCTCAACGCTTCCTTGATAGCTCAGCGGTAGATCCCTCGCTTCGTAATGCATGACTAACCCCTGCCATAATCCATGGTTCGAGTCCCCTCAAAGGCAGTGGAAACTATTTATCTTTTCATGATTTAAAAAAAAAATAGGATTCACATTTTCCTGAGCAGATGGATTCCCTTTACTCTTAAGTCTTACTACGTAGGCCCTATTGGTTTAAATATTGTTCCCCAACTGCAGAATATTGCCTGGGGGACCGCTCTGGGGATGGCAATTGGTACTCATGCTCATCATTAAAAATTGCGTAAAAGGGTCTGATTTTTACCCACCAGTGTCTATGCTTTTATGGAAAAAGGTGTAGTTTTTAGCACAATTTACGCCATTAAGGGTTCACTCAAGCTACCTGAAAGTAAATATTATTGAAATAAAGAGAATGACACAATTTAACTTTGAAAAATTCAAAATATGACATATCAAGCTTCATAGCAAGTTCGATTCCACTGACATTACAGACATTATAATGCATCGATACTATGCTGCTAAAGTAAGAAGAATTTTCCTTTGGATTTCACGAAGATACAAGTCAGGTCATTTTTTTATTATTATTAACTGGATTTTAGTTAAAGTTAACCCCCTCTTTTTCAATAATTAAAATACATCGAAAGCACTATATTTGTAAATCATTTGAAAGTTATTGCCAGAAGTGCCAGTGCTGCTTTTCACATGCTAATAATAATAAAAAAAAAACTTCCAAGCAGACTCAATGTTATTTAATTATTCAAAAGACAGGGCTTGGTTTTAGTAGAACTGACAGTCCTGTTTTGCATCAATTATACCATCACCTGCAGAACATGCCCTTATCCATTATTTAGCAAAAACTTTGACTTTATTCTGTCACTAAAGAAAATGTCAAATGTTGAACTTGGGATCATTCTAGCGATATATCTTGAGGAAGGATTATGAACATGAAAAGGGTGTGTTAGAACACATGTTTTACTTGAATAGTTATCAATCATGCTTTGTTCTTTAAGCTGACTCATGTAACAGTGTATATTTTCCAAGGCAAAGTTTCAAACCATTTTCTAGGCTGGATAATAAGGAGTTGGGCTCAGACATTTATACAAAATATCTTTTCAACCTCAACTTTCCTGGTCCTAATTATTAATAATTTCGTGAAAAAACTCCCATGAGAAAAATAGCTAGTTTTCCAGACGGCTTCAGCAGGCTTAATCAAGTGAGATTTCTCACGAAATTATTAATTATGTATTATTGACATTCCTGATTATTTATTTTTTTCAAACCTTTGCGTCCTTTTTAAATTTTTCATTTAAAGAAAGTAATGCATCACTCGGGGCATCACTTCAGTTTATTCCACTGTTTCCAAACTACATGTATAATCAGTAGAACGTTTCATAATGCATTTTAATGTGGATTATATTTCCACGTGTTAAAACCACACATCACAAAAGTTTAAAAAGTGTTGCCAACTTATAGTAAACGTTTTGATTCACAGTGAGCAAACTAAACATGGTGGTAAAATAAAATAGTTCATATCACCCCAGTTGTGAATGAATGTCCTCGTTTCCCATACGTACGTATATGTCAACCACTCACGTTTCCAATTCGACGTCAACATTTACCTGCAAACATCATTGTTACTTTACAGTATGACTGATCAAGAGACTTTGTGATATAGAGTTTGTAAAAAGTTGAAATAAGTTTGTTTTTCTTGGAAGTCAGTAGAAAAGCAATACAGTATTTTGCTAGGGGTATAATGGCATTCAAATCTAAAAGGTTACTGCATAATCATACTTCCAACACTTCAATGTCTGACCATCTAAATTTACAAAACCATAAGTTTGTTTACGAGAGATGTGCCAGGTAACACTGGTACTAATATCATCATGGATTGATCATTCGGGGAAGGCAACAGATTAGCTATGAAGGAGATGTCCCACACCCTAACAGAAATTTCATAAAATCGAGATGGTACTTTGATTTATGTGTCTATGCAGAATCTAGCTAAAATGTGGAGGATTTTTTATTTATAATGTCATTTATAGTTTTTGATGCTTGAAAAGAACAGAGATGGTGAGGATAGCAATATAATTCTAATTAAATGAGAGTATGTAACTACCTAACCTGCTTTATGGCATGGGATACCTTTTGAAGATTTTTTGAATGGCAAGAAAAGAGCCAGGTTAAAGTTTAAAGTAACATTTGGGAAGGGTAACCAGGAGGAGACGTACAGACGCATGGCCGTCACTTGGGCAAACAAAATAATGGGTGACAATGTCGGGAATGTATACCTGAAAAAGTACATTTCTTTTGAAATTTGTTGGTATAAAAGGTACACGTACTATATAGAGAGAATTGTGTATTTAATATAAGTGATGAAAAAATAACAAACATGCTTTATTTATTGCTGATATGATAAGGGGAACTGGTAACGAGAAGGTAACGAGAGCAGCTCTATACTACGTGAATAAAAAAAATTGTGCACGGATTAAAGATGGCCTTGACCTGATAAAAGCACCAAATTGTTAATTTGTTTTAGTAAAGCAGAGTTAATACACTTTCAAAAATGATAGAAATCGGTTACAAAATAAGCCAGATATGAGCAATTTTTAAGTTCATCTCTTGTTCCACCATTCCAATGGGATTTATACACATTAAACTTGTGTTTATCAATGCCTATGAGAATGTACAATAATAGTCATTGTCAACTTTATTTGTTTGATTTTCCTGATAATTTTAAATATGGAACATGGTTTCAAGTCTTTATAAATGTCATAACAAATCATTTTGTTTCTTTTACATTTACCTGTCTTGCTTAACTGACATGTAAATTCCATGGGAATGGAAGAAAAAGAGACGAACTTACAAAATTGGTTATATCTTACTTATTTTTAGCCGATGTCTATCATTTTTTTCTGCATTTGAAAGTATATTAAATTTGCTTTACGACAACAACAACAAATTTATGATTTGGTGCTTTTATCAAGATCAAGGCCATCTTTAATCCATGCACAATTTTTTTTGATTCACGTATTATAATTTGCAATCAGTATTTGAACATTTATAATTGCCCGAATGACTCACAGGTAGAAGTTTGCACAATTCTTCATTTCTTATTCATCAAATCATAAATATGAATCTGACTGATTGCTCATCTCTAATAACCTCAAACAGATTTATAGATAGCTTTGATTTATTTATTTCCCTTTACAATTCACATTAGTACATTATCACAATGCAAAGATTACCACATAAATTTGAAGTTGTAGAAAGTTAATAACTCTTGTGTGCTATATAGATTGTTACATACATATCTATCAGTGTCATTACAGCTGTGACAATTCAGGTGTCTGTCCCGATAATATGGCCAAAAGTCTTCACTATTAATGAGGTTTTGTTTAATTAATACTAGGTTAAAATGACAGGAACCAGGGACCAGGAATAGATTGCTTTTTGTCTTCTGCATACCAAAAACATTGTATGTAAATACATAATGGATGTCTTTTGAAAAAAATCTAGATGGTTTCAAGTTAAAAAAAACACACCTCAAATTTGAAATAAGTATGTGCGTGCTTTTACTTATAGTGATGCATCATAGCTAAAATATTCATAAAAAATGTTCATTTTGAGATAAAAGCATGAAATTTGGCACAGATGTAGAAAACGGCTATCTAAACAGATCTAAATCATGAGCCATCTCAAATTTTGTCCCTGTCGACCATTTTCCTAGATGGCCGCCAAAGTGCCGATTTTCGGCATATTTCAGTAATGTATTAATCAGGTAAAAATTTTATGTTCAAAATTATTATGGGGAAATGGCTTCTGGAGCCATACCAAATACATCTGATTCCAAATTATGTTATGTGCATATTGCAAATTCAAAATGGCCGCCAAAACAGCTGATTTTCATTAAAATTGACCAAAACAGTTTTTAAATATCTGATATCATAAATAATCAACATAAAATAAAATTTAGGGCCACAAAAACATCATATACATCCCAATTATATTGTATGCTTGAATCAAAATCAAAATGGCGCCTGTTTTGAGATCCTAAAAATTGATTAGAGGCACTTCAAAACAGTATCCAAAATGTGTTTTTATGTGGAAATAAATGGGGAAAATGGGTTAGAGGCACTTAAAAACAATATCTTAAACACCAAATGTTCAAAATAATTGACGGACAATGGCTAGGTAGGTAACAATAGGAGAACTTCTTTCCAAACATGTAAGTATGTTTCAAGTCAAATATGGGGCTAAACTTAGTTTTAAAATGTATCAAATACATAAAAATGTTTAGAATAATTAATGAACAATGGCTTTGAGGGTAATCGAGGGACCATTCCATCTCAGAAAAGCATGAAAGGGAGTGAGCATGTTTTAAATCCAGTATGGAGCCTGTACTGATATCTAAAATGGTTGCAAAATACAACTTTTATGCACAAAAACGGGAAAGTGAGTTTGAAACCGTATCA
>JXSR01S006424.1:0-18375 GCA_000969725.1 Ophiothrix spiculata
TTAGAAAATATACATATAATTTACGTATTTTAACACTCATTCCATAAGACTTAGATCAAAATACTTTCTTGCAACTTTCCTGCATAGATATTACCTCACCATCGTCATTTTCATTTACCATGTTTTACTATTTTTGTCTCAAAGCTTGTGTACTCGCGACTTTTCAATTTTGGTGGCTGTCTGGCGATCAGATCAATAAAACTGTCTATATTAAATTCATGGAATTAGAGATGAGATTGTTTCAGTCCTGTTTCAGTGTGATGTTTATTCATGCTTGTTATTGTTATGTAAATGAATGACCATATATGTCGGATTCATACTACTGACCGGAGCTCATTAACGTGAAGTGGCACATCGCTGAAAAATACCGTGAAATAACACTGAAATACGGCTGAAAACTTTTCAGCGTCACTGAAATCCTTTGTTCCAGCGATTTTCATGGATTTTCAGCGTCACTCCCGATTTTTCACGGTGATTTTCAGTGACAAAAAATCATAGTGCAACGTGCTTCTTGTTTACTCCCCAGAGGCAAAACAAAGTATGCAACCCTGAGGATGAGGTTGTTATATAAATACATAGGAAATGAAAAATATGTATACCAATTAACTTTACACTGTTTGATATATCTCAAAAACTATTCTGAATTTGGAGGTGAAAATTTAGGCTTTTATTGGACATCAAAATATACGAAATTTCATGTTGAGCCGTGGGGATGATAATGTGATCGGAACCTACACCTTTAAAAATCAGGCAAAGCATTTTCCATTTATACAAAATTCCATTACTGTTGAACATACCAAATCAACTTTCTCCAGTTGTACTTCCATTCCTTCAGTGTTGGATTTTGACCATGGGCTTTCCGGTGCGACAAGCTGAAGAAACACTCAACGTCATCGGTTGTCGAACTTCTAGGATGTTCTGGTCTTTTTCCTTTCTCGCTGCGACGCAACTCCTGACTGTCAATGTTTCCTGTGATGCCAATAAAAGTCTCCCGGCTGAAGCCGCATATGCTGTCCAATGGCCTACAGATCAATATAAAACAAAAAACATTGCATGAACAACTATTTCTTTAAAAATCTGATTAACATTCATTCTCAGAAGTATCAGTAACCTTATGTTTGAGAAGCTATGTCCATAGATCTTAACTATATATTGGCTGCCTTGTCGACCCAAGCCGTGAGGTTTACATACAAGCTCTTGATCATGTTTAGCCTCTATCATTGAAGCAAAATATTTAGAACATGTAAGCAGAGTAAAATATCATTTCTTAATTACAAATCTGTTTGCGCATGAGTACATTTTATTACTTTTGAAAATGCCTCCATTGAAAGCACAGGGAACAAAAGTTCGTTGACCCACACACAACCCTATGGCACAAAATTGCGTAGTTCAGTGTTTCATTTAAATAAACCAAACCTATTTAGTATACAGAGCTCAAATTTGCTGAGCAGATACTATCGATGATTATCTATTGTTTGACGTTCAAATTATCGCAATCGGTATGTCTATGTTCATTTATCAGCAAAAGCGCCCTCAAAGCCTAATTTGACCTAAAATGGTCGTTTTTACACACGCGAAAATTCTGACGCAAAAATTCTGATTTCTGATGTTGACAAAACTTGAACAAATGGATTCTTTGACCTCAAAAACATAAGTATACACCCCAACATTGCTAAAATATGGTATTCCAGGAATGGTCACATTTCACATTTTCTGACTGCATTTTATGCATATGCATACCATCAAAAGCATTTGTTCCCTGTATTTATATACCAGCGTCTCAATCTTATCCATCAGTAATCAAATAATTAATGATTTCCCCTGGGGTGTGGGTTCTCCCACATGATATTTGATATCATCAGTCCCTCCAAACATAAAAATTAGATCAAAATGTGAAATTATTTACCTGTTGATGTCGACATGCGAAAAATCACAGTCCTCACTCCACCATGGCATCCAATCTCTGAGGATATACTCCCGTAGTCTTTGGTTGGCAGCTTTCCTCTCGTCTTGGCTCATCCCTCTCCCATCGGTAGCTTCATGCCAATCTGCAATGACTTTGACATATTCTGCCTCAGCATGGTAGTTTTTCTCCTTGAAGAAGTCAGCTACCGAATGGGAAAGGAAGGCCTCAGAGTCTTTGACAGACTGTTTCCGGCTGCCAACTAATGCAAAGTATGACATCTTTCCCGCCTTCATGGCTTCACTGAACCGGGAGAGGATGAGATTACCATTTCGACCATCCCTGGTGGTGAACTTCACCAGTGATGTTATCTTCTTCAGGGACGTAAAACTGTCTGGTGAAGTTTACACCACCACTACGAAGATCATCAAGTTTCTTACGATAAGCATATGTGGCGACGATGGTTTTTAGTTTTTCGGTAATAGTTTCCGGACAGTGGGGTCGCCATGTGCTGATTTGATGCCCTCTAGCATGCTCAGGAAGAAGCTGACTTCTGATGATGTCCAATGTGGCATTTAAATCATTTCCTCCATCACTGAGGTTTTTCATCTGATTGATGACATTGTCTGGTACTGCACTGTTTTTGGCTACCTTTGGAGTACCATCTGGATTGTCTTTGAAAAGAAAAAACAAGATAAGCAAATATAAGTATCCCAATCTTCAGGTAGATGATGAACATTAAAAATAACAGTCATACACTGATTCACACTGTTATGGATGCATGTCTCACAAAAAGTTAACAAATGAATCCACAAATTTTACCGAACTCCTTTTTACCAACTTTATCTGTCCATCACATAAAGGTGGTGAGGGTGTGCAATTGTTTTAGAGCAGAATACTAAAGCATGTGTGGTTGAGTGGATAATGTGCACCTCCCATAAACCATATGTCATGAGTCGGGGGGGGGGGCACTCCCATATATCGGCACGCATCATGCTTAGAACCACATTTTTTTGCTCCGTTCTCACCCAACAAACACCTTTTCACTGAGTTGTCACCAAATGACCCCCTATTATTTTGAAAGTCAACCTTTTTTATGGTGACTCTGATCCACTGCCCTGATTTTTCGAGAACCTACAACGAATGACCCCTTTTTTTCGCTTAATTTGTTGATTTTTCGAAAATTTTACGAAAATTTAGAAGATCAGCGATTGCGTAAATGTCAAAATTAGGCTTATTTTATCAAAAAACTGACAGAAAATGACCCTGTTTTTTGCTTTTGCCAACAAATCGCCTGAAATGACCCAGTTTTTTTACCCTCGTATACACCGAATGACCCCCTATTTTGCAATGTATTTCTCACCTATTGCCCATACAAGAAAGCCGCTAGGATCACGTACGTCACTTTCATATTTGAGTGCCCCCTCCCCCCACATATCGGTTTTATTGATCAAAAATGACCATTATGGGACCAATTTTTCTTTGGTTTACCTATCGGTCACCAAAATGTGCTTTTAAATTCAAACAACATGGTAAAAACATATAGATAACTGTTGTTCAAGTAAAACCGGTTCACATATGGGTAGATTTTTTCATCTCCTCCGGTTTACTTATCGGGTGTAATCAAAATCAAAATCAGCTACACGTCTGTACACAACCGAAATCGGATGTGGGGACAAGAATTACATGTTTATTTAAATTTAATATTTATGTACACGCATGATATAAAGGAATTAGTCTGCAGACCTACCTCCGGTTTTTATCACCATTTTCATCAGTGCTTTCTGGCTGAGCTTGTTAATATCTTTTCTGACGCTGGACAGAACCTCAGCAACATGGATTGCTCTGTTGCTGCCTTTTGCTCTCAGCGTAGCAAATTCACCATCAGTAACAGTGCCTATGAGGTATGAAAAATGTAATGGAACACTCTAAAGTATAGCACAGATTAATACACTGTTGATTAACCCTTACCCTCACAGTACTACAGTAAGGAAACAAGAATGAACCTTATGAACCTATATCAAAGTTGTTTATCCTTTCAAATCGTGTCATGTACGCCACTCTTAGCGCACGCGTCAACAGCGTGAGCGTAAACAATCGAAATCGACAAATCACGCTCTGCAAATATGTGTGTACATAAGTGGAGCGGTACGTAGAAGGTCTTTACAACAAGAGTCGGAAAGAAAAACCCTGAGAATGAGAGAAAAACAACCCTGAGAGAAACTATAGTCCACCTAGATCATAGATTTAAAGGGGAGATACCAGACACGTCCACCATTTTTATCCGGCATGGAGAAAAAATTGGGGGTATTCGGGTTTGACCGACAGCTTGCCGATGAGGCATCGCACCGTGTCATAATGCGCGAATATTGAAACACGCACACACGCTTTGCGTGCAGGTTGGCGTATCATTCGCGTTAATTATTATTTGCGCAGATTGTCTGTACGCGTAACCAAGTCTCGGCTGTCGGAGTTGATTTTCCCGGGAACCGAGTGGACCCGAATACCCCCAATTTGAGCTCCATGGCTGACGACGCCATTACACGGGCTGGTATACAAAGCCTGGTATCTCCCCTTTAAATCTATGACCTAGATGGACCTCACAAGCGAGCGCAATAGGCTTCACGTTCGCTTGCGAGGTCCATCTGGCTGGACTAGCATTTATTTGCTCATGTTTGTGCAAATCAATGCTTCTAAAAAAACCAAACAACACAAGACATACATAAATCGCACTCTGATTAGTCCATCATGCATGCGTCTGTTTAGAAGAAATTCAGGTGGGTTGACCTACATTTTGTACTCAGTTCAAACTGATTTTCAAGACTTAAAATATCACTGATGCTCATTTTAAATACAGTTCCGTACGAAGGTATGTAAGGCGGGGTCGGCAAACACATTCACTTTCCTGATATCAGACAAAAATTGTTTTTTCCAAATGTATGTACGCGCAAACTGTGCAAAAAAGTTTTTCAGCTAAACATCGATATGAAACCTTGAACTTTGTGCAAATATTGGCTAATTTTGAGTAGAAATTTACTTAAACTAACAACGGGACAGTAATCTGACAGTAATTTATTGAGGAAAAAATAGTAAAATATTAAGCTTATAAAATATCCTTCAAATATTTTGATTTTTGTCCTGTTATTTTGAGCCAGGAGGAAAGTGCCACCCCACCCGATTCCTACGGCACTGTTTACTATAGGTAACTCAAGATCCATGACATCTACTTACCGACACATTTCAGATCATATTTCTTCATTGCCCTCTTTAGTTTATCTGTTAGTTGGGAGACATCAGCATCTTTTAGTGAGTGATATGGCACATATTGCACAGGGAGGGCATAAGGTTTTTTCTCCCTCAGTTCATCGGACAACATTAACACTAACACATGTGTTGCAACAGTCCTCTTTTTGGCATATAAGTATCTCAGATACTGAAGGTGATCATCTTCTTGTCCCTTGTGGAGCACTCCAAGATTTTCAGTCTTCGTGTAGGTCTCCTGAAGACGTGAATTATTCTTGAGTAGGTCGCTTATCTCCACTAAAGTCCAAGAAAGGTCCTTCAGTTTTTCTTGTGACGTTGACTGGATCTTCATTTTTGCGCCATATTCCTGTTTGAAGAAGATAATAACACAGCATAGCATGTCATGACCTGTCAAAGATCTGTTGATGTAGAAGGGGAGGGATATGCACACTCAGAATTATGCATGGGCCTCATGTTAGTAGCTTCAAAGCAGTGATTCTCAACTAGCGGTGTACATGCCAGATTAGGCTGTTTTATGATTACCGATTGGTGCTTTGACTAAAAAAACAAACAAAAAAAACCCACCCCTTTTGTCTCATTACCCTGTACTTTTTTTATCATATGTGGCGCATTGTAAATATTAGTTGAGAACCATGGGCTTCAGTTTTTTACACTGAGCAAGTAACCTGTCATGATTATCATTAAAGGGGCAATTCATGATCCACTTTTCACCCTCAAGGTCACCTCTATCAAAATTGAGTTTCTTAACTTATAAGAATCCTCAGCTGGTGTATGTTAGGATCCCCAAACCACTCTGTCATATGTGCTTGCATTTTTGAGAAAAGTGAGAAAATATGTCATTTTCTAATTATTGTCGGGGCCCCGACAGTAATTACAACATAGTTGCCTATGGGGATTTTCAAAATGCTGAAAAGCTTGTAACTTGGAAACGAAGGGTCGGAATCAAGTGAAATTTTCAGTATATTTATGCTGTACTCTTCTTTTTATTTAGGTAGAAAAAAGCAAGGTTTTTGTCACATCAAAATCATGAATTGCACCTGTAACTTTAATAATATGCTAGATTTAACTTGTCAAAACTAAATAAGTAGTTGTTATCTTTACCAAATTTTTTTTCAAATCCTATACCGCAAAAAATGATTAAATATCCAAATCTCAAAACCATCTCAGAACTAGTAGACATGGAATCAATGTACGACATGTTTGGAGATGTATCGGAGTGCAAGTGATTATAGGTTCAATTCTTATGCTAAGTGTGATGAAATGTGTATTTTTGATAAAGAAATTTCAAATTGAAGGAGATTTTGAAGACTAGCTTACCTTAGAAACGGTATTCAATTGGGAGAGAAGGAAGCGTTTATCTTCTTCAAACTGCTCAATTAGGGCTTTGGCGTCAATGGATGCGGACATGGCTTCTTGCCTTCTTTTCGTGTACTCCTCTTTCATCAGATCTAGGCCCCCTTCCTCTACATTAACGTCCCCATTCCACTCACATCTTTTTGATTCCTGTAGAGCAGGCTATTAAGAAACAAAAACAAAACAAACAAAAATAAAACAAAACAAAAATTAAAGCCTTGACAGAATATGATTTTTAGACTCACATTTCTTATATGACTTGGTAATAGATTTAGACAATGTTTAGGAATACAGCATCAAAAGTTATATACTAGTATCCATGAAATACTATAATTTAATGGCCGCATTTTTGTTCAAATTTAAAGGGAATCTTTAAAATCCCTGTTTTAAGAGAAATTTGTTTTTGTAACTTTGGTTAACATGTATATCAAAAAAGGCACACACCACGTGAAATGCATGCTGTTACTTCTACCACACGCTTCATTTTATTTCACTTAAAACATGTAATACATTTATATATAATTGGTTCTCGACCAAAATGACTCGAGTATTTATATCAAGCAAATGATAAACTTCTATGCCATCTGCTAAAATCATGTGTTTAAAAATGACACATTATGTATATACCTTAATGTCAGTTCCGTCTATCTTAATCCAAAAGTTGCCATCTGGATTTGCATCCCTAAGTTTCTTCAGTGCGGCGTCCTGCATTATGGAAATGGTTTAAAAAATGTCAAATAAGCGCAGCGAAAGGCGCAATTCATGATAGTGATTTTATTATAGCCTCATTAAAAAATTGACAAAACATTAGTGCATTTTAAAATTTCACTCAATATGGATTTACCGTTTTCAATTTATGAGTTTTTAGGTGTTGTAAATCTCCACAACCTATTGTGTTGTACTAAGTGATGGACCTCGACAATTAGTAAATGAAACAGTTCTTGATTTTCTAAGGAATGGAAAAATGTTTGCAAGAATGGGTTTGTGAAACATATTAGTCAAAGATTATTTCTAACCAAAAACTGATATTTGATGTAAGAGGTGACCTTGAGGATGAAAAGTGCATGATGAATATTACCCCCTTTCACATAGTGGTCACATATTTGCTTCTACCCAAGTGCAAATGTGTCCAATTTCAATAGGCTATCTGATAAAGTAAATGAGAAACTTTGAATCTTAAGGGTTAACATTGCTAAATTATACTTACATACCTGTACACAAACACACCAGACACAATGCAAAAGTGATTCTTTTGTGTCTACATGCATATTTCAGATGATACAAAAACATGTGTAACAGAACCTATACCAACTTCCATGGATTACATACTTCAAATAATAATTACAACAGCACATGGTGCTTTGACAATTCAATTCAGTGTCTTTTAAGTCTACGTGTATCATTATTTACAAAAAAAAATTTACGTACACTAGGCTAACATACACAGTGTAAGATTATAAAGGAAATACCTGTATGACTGGCTCCGTGTTGTATTCTGACTGTTGTAAATCTTTACTGATTGTCCGATACGAAACTGATGCAACATTTACACGTGCCTGCAAAATAACACAATTAAAAACTTAATCTTAAGAAAAATACTTAATCAATGTTACAACTTAGTCTTGCATAGAAGTACGTGCCTGGTATGTACACTGAATATTGTAAATCTCATACAGTGGAACCTTGTTAACACAAAATCACTGGGGACAATGATTGTAGTTTGTGTTATCAGGATTTTGTGTTATCCAACTGAATTCACATAAAAAAATTCACACTTGGGACCAATCAACCATTCTGTGTTATCAGGGTTTTTGTGTTAACAAGGTTCTACTGTATATACTTAGTTCCTTACCTCTAATGGTTTCTTCATTTCGCTATCTTCCATGCTGTAACCACTCCACATAGGTCCTCTGAAGAGTTTCATAAAGCGTTCTCCAAACTCGCTTGTCATCATTTGAAGCCAGTGACGGTAGTCCTCTGGTGTTTTTATCTGAAGCATGGTACAAAACAGGCGGTTAGACATTGATCTGTATATGGTTTATTAATGAGATTTTAATATGCTTTACAGTAAAAGCTCATCATAACAAATTTGCATGGTATAACAAATTTGCATTGCGTATCGAGGATTTGTTTCATCATTTACAAAGGAAAAAGTTGCACATACTCAAAAATATTGTAACAGAAAAGTAGAAATTAAACGCATCATCAAAAAGAAATTATCTATAATCAGGATTTGTTATAATGAGATTTTACTGAACACTGAATGAGAATTAAACTAACTGTAACAATCAACATTTTGGTATGAGTATAAATGTGAATCAACAAATGGTGGTTATATGAATCGATGATAATATGAAAGAAAAAGAGAGTGTTGTAAGAAATTAATATCAATTGAAAGTAAAACTGTGCATAGAGCAGTGACTTCCATTTGAGGAAAGCAAGCGGGATTGGGCCATCCTGCTCCCTGCAAGTGTATTATGGTAATGTAACTCAGCTCCTCGCATGATGGTTTTAAGTCATCTTCAATTCCAAATAACTCCCCTGATGTTCCATGCAACGGCTTTAATTGTGCTTCTATAATGTCTGACACACTGTACATTTAAATGGGAGTCACTGAAAAACATTTATGCATTTAGGGCTGGCCAAGATCTGCCAATCACCCAAGTAATGTTTACAAATACTTGAAACAGATAGTGTACAGTATTTTTAATACCGTTAGTAGAACAGGCTGCAAAATCATGATTCTACAGGCATCAATTGCGAACAATTTTGAATGGTTCATATATTTTTCATGCACAATGGATAAGGCATTGAACTCATCTGCTGGAAACTGTGCGGCAAGAAACTTCCAAGGCATTCAACCTATATTTTTAAAGTATTTTGCAGCCTATTATTCTTGCAGACATCCTTAGTGCCTGACTCTACGTATATTAATAACATTAACTTGATAAAATGGATTTAAAAAAATTATGTAAAATACCTGAAAGAATAAAGAAAATAACAAGTATTATTACCAATTAAATGAAACTGACATTTAAGTTAAAACATTTGAAATCATACATGAACAGATTACAAGTCCAATTTCTCCATATCGGCAAAATCTGAATTCATTTACAATAACACTATAATCTCATTGCATTCTGTCTTTAAGAAAGTAACTGATTTATACTAATATTAATCATATGTTTGAGCTGTTGAAGGAAGATCTTGACATTTATGTAAATTATTTTGATGGACCATACGCATCTATTACATGTATATTTGATTAGTATATTATTTACAATTTAATGGGGTGTGAATTTGTAGATCATGTTAAGAGAAACATTGTTAATTTTAATCAGATTTATTATTTTGTTAATTTAAGGAAAATAATGTGGGTTATTCTACAAACACAACTACCCAGACTAATTTCATCCAGTAAAACTTGACAGACTCATACTTTAATGTTTTAATATTTTAGTACTTAAGGGTCAATACCATTAAGTAAACCTGAGATGACGATAAAATGCTACCCATGTCATATGTAAACCTTACTTGCACAACAGTCATGATTTATAATGTTTAATACATTTTAACATGTAAATTGCACTTTAAAAGCACATTTTGGTGACCGGGTAAACCAAATGGAAAATTGGTCACGAAATGGTAATTTTTTACAAATCAACTGATATGTAAACGGTTTTTTACATTTGAGAGGGGCCTTTGATCCTGAACAGTGTGCAGCTGGCTCCCATGTGACAGCGAGATATGCAACTGTTCATGGCCGTATATCCACCATTCAACTACGACCATGGAGATCTCGGAGTCGTACTGCCAAGCCATACATTGTATTTGACAGGTAAAACAGCGCAAGTTAATTACATTATCGTTTAAAATCAACACCACTTCTACATTAGTTGTAATTCAGTAAGTGGAATGTATCAAGCCTACAATCTGTTAAAAATTGAAAGCAATCAAATTCTGAACTCAATGAAATTATGATGTTTCAGCAAAAAAAGGCGTCAACTTTTTTCAACTTACATTAAACAAGACGTTCTGTCATTTTGTCTGGGAAAAGGACTACAGACTTAATATGGGACAATAAGGACATGTTTAAGTGTCATTCCTTTAATTTTATAGTCATAAATTAAGCTTACATGTATAATAATAACAGAGTTAATAATTGTTAACAATGAAACATCTACACAACGAGAAATGCAATGGTGATAAAAGCATGTAAACAGTTTTAAACATCAACATGCATTTGGTTAATGTAAACAGTACTTATTAACATCAATTGGTTAATTGAATTCATTGGTTAATTGAACTGTTGGTTAGTTGTAACTGACATCTGTAAGAAACAAAATCTGACAAACCCCACTGGTGTCTTTGCAAGAAAAGAAATCAAGCTGATATTGTATCAGTCCAAATGGCATCCGCTGTAGAGGCATTAACGGCTCATCACAACCTTCCCTGCTGCCTCCTACACACTGAGCAAATTTGTACATGGAATTCGGCTTTTCAGCGTGTTGCAGTCGAATCATGGCTTTTGCTGACAATTCAGCAAAATCCTTAGGATTGCTACGCACCCCTCTGCGTTCTGCCAATGTTAGAAACATGACATTACTCATGTCGTTGAGAGTTTTTAAATCAATATCCTGTGTGTACTGCTTTATAGCACAGATAGTATCCTCATATGGCAGTGTCTTCATGAGTCGCAAAAGCTCATCTCTTTGATCGGTATCATCAAGATGTGATGGAGTTTGTGTTTCTTGAGATGCAAATGAAGTGCTTGATTTCTCGAGTCTTGATGTGCCTGGCATCATTGGGGACGGAATTGGCCGTGGGATGGCTGATGATGATGGTAGAGATTTTGCTGGCCTTGGTAACCGTATTTCTTCAAGATTTAACCCGTAAGATTGTTCTGCCAATTCCACACCCCCTGTTTCAGCTGGGAATTTCTTTGATAAAAATTTGGTCACTCGTGACCTTACAGAGGATGCTATATTAAAGGAAACATGGTAAAATTCACATTATTTCATGCACTGCAAAGACAACTACAAAATGTAGACATTCTGAAGTGATGCAATTATTTGCCCTAGATGTTACTTGCCCGTAACAATCATGTGCAGTAAATTTTGGAATATTCACATTAATTAATAACCTATAACATAATTGTATGTTTTGGAAGCATATTAATGCACCTATCACTTGTAATTCCGGCCCCCGGGTACCCGGACACTAGCGGGGAACTCGTCATGCTCATGCGGGGAAGTTGTGCATGCTGATGTCCCCGCCAGGCGGGGAACGCGTGCGGGGATGCGGCAGTGGCTCCATGGTGACCATTTAGGCGGGGAATTTGACCGGGACGTAAATCTATGAAATTTGAGCCCTTTCCCTGTGGTATGGGGCCAGATTTGAGGAAGCCCCGCCCTACGGGGAAGTCGGCGGAGTGTTAGACGGGGACTCGTCAAATTGTGATGAACGAGCTCTGGCCCATTCCCCGCTAGCGCCCGGGTACCCGGGGGCCGGAGTTACAAGTGATAGGTGCATAAATGACATTAATTGGACTTTTGTCATCTTGTCAAATCTTGACCATTTGCATTCAAATATAAATAGCTTCATACATGTAGTTTGGATATTATCCAATCATTTACTGCAACTACATGCATGTATTTGTCACATGATGCCTGCAAATTAACAAAATAACTAAACTCAATTCCAAACTAAAAATTAACAAACTATTTTACATGTAACCATATTTGACACGCTGAAACATCTCACCTTTCAGGTGACGTATTCAGCATCCATGTATCAATAATTGGATTGTACAAGATGATACAATTACACATAAATACACCATAAATCAATTTGTGTACCGTGGGAACTCATTACAATGAAATATGATATAAGGACGGTCCTGTTTTATAAAGTAATTTTCATATACCCTTTTACTAATCTTATTCTTTTTTTGATTGTTGTGAAAACCCTGAAAATGAAATTTCAGATTATAGAGTAATTTGTTTTTCCATGAGTTTCTACTCACACATATATACATACTGAGAGTCGTTCAATTACAAAGATATACTTACTGTCTACAGAAATAATACATCATTTCGAGTGAAAAATATTTGTATGGAATGGTCACAATAAAATACTTCCAACAATTACATTTAACAATCAGCCCCAAACAGCAGAGTTTTGTTAAGCCAAGAGAAATCATCTTGAAGTGAGCTCTGTATTACTTACCAGATCTTTTGGGCTCTCCTGTTTGAACTGCTATAAACTCTGCAGCTGATTCCCAAAATGGGCCTTCTAACATCATTGGCCACTTCTCCCCATCACCAACCCAGTGCTCATTTGGCATGGCCACATGTTGTACGAGGGCTTTAGTCTCCGCATCACTCCATATCATATGCTTGCGTTGCTTGGGTTTTAGTGGAGACTTAAGGGGTGTTAGGGCCTGTCGCTTCCTCCTTCTTGTGGAATACTTATTGAGAACTTGTGCAGCAACCTAGAAGAGCACAATTTTTGTATGTGAGAAAATTATTAAATGTAACGCATAATGATAGACCGTGGTGTGTAGGATAAGCATGCTACCGTCCTTGTATAGTGTACATGTGCAGATTGCTTATTGTCCTAATATAAAGCACGGTTCCAAATTCATGACGAAAGCTTTGGAGTCATAAAGGGCTTGATGCAATTCTTGCATCATGATGCAGAAAAATATTGAGTCATGATTCAAAGATAAATGCAGTATAGTGTATTGAATGATGCAGAAAAATTGTGACAGGACCTCTATCATTATAAAGACTAATTCAAAGGCAGTAGTTATACTTTATTATTAATATTTTAGCACCATGACTCAGAATACATTTCGTCATGGTTCATGTGTCAAAGCTTTCCAAATGTCGGAAGATATTCCGTCATGAATTGGGAAAATGCCTAAAGCATCAATAGTGAACTTCAAAATAAAACTTTGATGACTAGACATTGGTATTATTTTGACTAGCCAATCCGGCATAACAGGGTTTTCAGTCTATATTTTTGTTACTGAACTACTGAACATAGACCTAACACAATTTTGTGACAGTCAGGCAGGTAACTGTCTATTTTACACACCATATACATTGCCTCAAATGTTTGCTAGCGGTTTATACTTTAACACTATGTTATCCCGCTTTGATCGAAATAGAAATATAAAAAAATAATTCAAGATCAGAAACCAATTATATTAATACATACAAGTAAAGTTGAATGATATTCCCATATCTATTCTGAAATTTTCATTGTTTTAAACAGATTACGGTATGCAGAAAAATAAATAATTCCCTAATTAACACTATGACTGATGACTTGAGTAATAAGCTAGTCAAACTGTTCAGTAATACACCTAGCATGTTTGATCACCAAACAGATCCCTACTGATTTGCTCAGAGCATATGTTCATTAAATTAAATTTACTTCCATGTATAATTACTGCAGGGGTCACCCTTTATTCTCTGGGAATGCCGCATAGTCAATAAAATTTATTTTAACATAGGCCCTATACTTACTATTTTGGCTGGACTGTCTTTTTTGGTTTGTTTTTGTGCAATGGATGTAGTTGCCGAAGTCTGGAAATTAAAGAATAAATATCTTACAATGTTACAATAAATATGAAATCATATTTATTGCATCTATAGACGAGTTAATTATAAATAATATATCTAAAGAGGAGCATGTGTAGCGGAGTGGATAAGGCACCCATCTCATTATCAATAGGATGATAATGAGATCTAAATCCCCGCCTGTGTCAACGTGTTGTGTCCCTGGGCAAGGCATTTCATCCTCATTGCCTATTAAAGAAGGGTGGGGCGGTGTTTGTATGGTTGTTTCAGTGTTGCGTTGTTGCAATTTGACCGTGGGTCACTATTAGAGTTTGAAATTATTCATGTATTAGTGGTAGTCTATAAAATGGTGATGTTTTATGAGAGCTTAGGGTCCCTGCTGATATGAAGCGCCTTATACTGAGCATTTTGACACCTTTTATAAAAAAATCTGTTAAAAACTTCATCAATCAATTTTTTTATGAAAGGTGTTTTTTGCAAATCTGACCAGTTGACTCAATGATGTTAAATGTTCATAATTAGTAGTAGTAGTAGTGTTAGTGAGTGTTACTACATTTAATTCGTCGGAAAAGGGGAATTATTGTAACTATTATGATTATTATAACATTATTATTGATCCCGGGCAATATCATTGTTGCGGATGTAACAGTTTCGGGGCTTTGAGAGGCTAGTCATTTAACCATGAATCCAAGAAGCTTGATCTAATTATTGTCTATTGTGTGTCCTGATGACACAGTCAGGAGACACTTAAGGTGGTAAACAGTTTTCGCTTTTAAAATTTTATAAACATATGTTGCAGATGTGACATTAGAGCAAATGCTGTTGTTTCAAATACATTTTGGATGCAACATAAAAAATCACTTACTCTGGCTTGTTAAGAAGTGTCCATCTGCAAGCTGCCATGACCTTCCATTGAGTGAAGCTCTTCGTGAGAAGATTCCTCATAGTGCAATGATGGCTCTTCCCTCTGAGTAGATTCCATTATGTCTATATAGATGTGTAAAAAAATCAAATACATAACATATTCCATCTATAAATCAAGGCTTCATTTGTTAAAGCAATACTAGGCCTATAAGATTTTGATCCAAAATTAAGTTTTGTAAAAACAGCTACAGATGTAAAAAAATAACTATCTTTATAGCACAAGTGTATTTTACCAAAAATGATATTCCTACTCATGTAGGCATAACAATCCATAGTGTATTTGTTATCGTGGGCTGTATGAAAGGAGCTCACAAAATATTCAGATTCTGGATATGGTGAGGAAGGATCTTGGAAAAATAATCTGCGTCAAGTACTGTTGAGTTGTAACTTAAAATGTATGCCAAATCTTCAAACATTAATGACTTTTTTTGCGTTCACAAGTCACTACCATAAAAGTGGGTTATATTTTTTGACTTTGATAACAATTATAGTAATTTAATAAAAATAATGATAATAATAATAGGCCCACTTATTCATTTAGCCAAAAGCCAGACTAATCCCAATATTTTATTACAAGCAGTAACTTCGAGGGACTTGTGAAAGACAGAAGCTTGGAAATACTTTTCGATTATGCAACCAAAGTGCTTGAAGAAAACCTGTGAGGACCAGTATGGATCGACAACAAGATTCACATACAACCCGAGTCTGACTGGGAATCGAACCCGGACCATACTGGTATAATGCCCATGATATACTAGCAAGACACAGCTTGCGCCTAGCTAGATGCTAACGAAAACGCTAAGGTTCTAATTATTTTAACACGTTAGCATCTGGTTAGTGTCTTCAAAGCTTCTAAAATCAAACCACACAATATCTGCGTCTTGCTATTACATACAATAGTACATGTATATATCATTGGCTTCAGAGAAAGTTACTAGCCACCCTGACCACCACTCCACCGACTTGCATCGCTATACGCCACACCAGTTCTGAGAAATGAGCCCGGACGGACGGACAACCAGAAAACATAATGCCTCTGGCGGAGGCGTAAAAAACAAAACAATAGACATCATCCTTGGAAAAACTTAAATCCCTACTGTAACATAAAACATCCAACTCAAGAAAAGAATTGCGTGTCAGATGTGTGCGTACTGTACAGATACACCGTGACGTCATTTTGAACGCACAACTCAAACGCGCCGTCATATATTGCCTCATAATGGACAGCCAATAATTCCTTTTTTAAAAGGAAGTGAAATCACACTCATTGACTAATAAAACTGTAGAATCATTACAATTCTAATTTAAATCCAAACTTGAAATTTATCACCCAAAATCTGGATGTAAACAACGTTGAAGTTGTTAAATTCGGAAAACCAATAGATGTTACATGTACAGCGCACAAGATAAGTTTGGGTCTCCAAATGTGTAGTCTAAATGTTAATAAATCCCTATTGAGATACATAACACTCACACGTAGAAGACTGATTATAAAATTCATGACACTGTATGTGTATCAATAATTTTGATGAAATCAGAATCCTTTATGGTGTGAAGTTAGTCCTTGCTCGAGAAACACAAGCCGCTAAAACTATGACCGGGTCGGGGCATGTCATGGACGGGGAGTTCACAATTAAAAAGAAATAAAGTCACCCCATGTGATGTCGCCATGCATCATGTGAAAATACCACAGCCAGAAGCAAGCTCCGCAATCAAATCTGTTGCATAAGTGCACATACCCAATATCCCAAAAAATGATCATATTTTTCAAATACGAACGCAACACTCCACAACCATGACAAAAGATATTTATACTAAATTTACCTATAATAAACACTTCCCGAATTTGTTAGTCACACAAAAATGATGTTTGAAGATGTGTTTACAAACCATAACCATGTTAAACAAAACTTACATACCATTTGATTCCTCTGATCCATACAGTGGGATTTCATCAATTTAATTCAAAATGGTTCCTTTCATGAATAAGGAATACAACATTTCTGATTTTTCAAGTACCATTTGTATTTTTCAATTTATGCACAAATGGCTGTTATGTGATAGGCTGTACTACACAGCTTGGCTCAAGCAAAAGTTTTTGGCTTGTGTTTCTCGAGCAAGCTAGCCTCTATAGACATTTTCAAACAGCGATCGGAAAACTTCAGAAAACCTGGTTATGTGACACAACAATTGCAGTCGGCAGACGACAATCATCTATGAATGAAAACAAAATTGATAGTACCGCAAAAGTGCACGATAAAAACAGCAACGTTCATTGTTGTTGTAAACATACTGTACAAGTGTCGAACTTTGTCACTTAAAGATGAGGCAATGAGGTACTGTTTATCCTGCCGGAAACGATCGGAATTTGTTCAAGGTTTCGGATATCTTCGGAAAAGATCGGTTTGAAACTTATAGGTCTATTAAGCTGAATTCATACTCGTGACGCATTGCGTTTAGACACGCACAGAGCATGTGTACATTGTACATGTAGTTTTGAGCTGAAAATTTAATGCACACATGCTCCGTGCGTTTCAAAACGCAATGAGTCACGAGTATGAATTCAGCTTTATTGTTGGATTCAATTCGTGAACGCGTACTCAAAGCCTTGTGCGTACACGTTTCCTTGAAAATATACGCTCGCTTCAGGGACCACCGCGTACTTGCTATAAACACGCGTTCACGAATATAATCCAACAACTATAGTATAGGGACCAGGCCAGGGCAGGGAGGTTATTTCTTATGAACTTCTATTTTGATAAAGACATTATAAGTGAATTAAATTAATAAATTAAATCTTACCATTGTTATGGATAATTTTATCTTCATTCAGCTGCAGTTTTAACACTCGGACTCAGTGAGTGTCAACGGTCACAAGTGCGAGTACATCATGTACATGACAAGTCATTTTGCTGGAGTAATGTCAATGTGTCATGACTCGTGATGGGCCCCGGGAAACTTCATGCTGAAGACATGATCTACAGATGCCATCTGAGATGGTGATGTTTTCATTTTGGTTATAATGTCCACATGTCCGCAATAAATGCACCCACGCTTCTCAGCTTCAAAAACGAAATGTCAAAATTGGGTTTTTATTATGGGCAACAAATTCATAATGCCCCATCATTAACCCACACTAGGAACAGAGTTTGACCATAAAACATACATATTGGATGATAGATAATCAGATGTGACCAGACAAGAAGATATTTTTGTCCATAATTGATCATAATCTTTTTATTGATGATATTTGTCTATTCATGTCAATACAATGACCATAAAATCATTAGAGTGTATAAGTGCCAGACAGCTGTCATTACACTGGATTTAACTTGTTAGGAA
>JXSR01S006424.1:19942-32485 GCA_000969725.1 Ophiothrix spiculata
AAGTAAACAAATTTACTGAAGTGTTAAATTCTTCAAGACATATTCTGATCAAAGTATTCTTTGTTCTGATCATTTATGATTATATATGGTCAATAATTTCTTTACTCTGACCATATTAATTTTCTCTGGACGACCTTGTCCATAAAAAGTCTATACAAATTGGTGTTTCTGATCATGTCTGATGCAGTCTCATCAAAAACTACCTTTTAAGGACATCTTATGTTCCTAGTGCCAGCCACATGCACACTACCATGATAGTTTAAATTATTTTGAAGATGAATCTTACTATAGCAAGCAACACATCATGAAGATGTAAGTCCAAGGTAAAGGGAGAGCTTTCACAAGTTTCAGGTTGTCAATTCACATCGTACTGTCATGACTGTCCATCATGTGTCCACGTGAAAGCTTACTTGCACTGCAGCACTGAAATCAGCTAGCTTGTTGAAATATAGCTCGATGTAGCGCTGTGTCTCTTCTGTCCACTAGCGGATATTGTTGGCGATCGAGTTAATGACTGTGCACCTCGGACTAGTTAAAATCCAGAAAATATTCCGGTATAAATTCCTTTGATTCTGTTGATTACACTGATGTCCTGAACTGTCAAAATATCGCAATGTCATCACATCGGGGAATACCTGTTTGCCCTTATTTGGAGCTGAAATGCCCTTATTTGGGCATACAATCTAAGCTACAAGTGCTGAAAAAATAGCGCCACAGACGGACTATACACGTTACCGTATACAATAATTTTGTAGCGAATTACCGATGTATATGAGATTAAAAAAAATTTGGCTGGCTCTCAGAATTGCCAAAACTACTTTTCCATTCAAAATAGTGTAGGGAATTAACTACCAGGAACATATTTCGACATAGATCGACCGTTAATGTCGATCTGGTGAAAGAAAATAACTTGCCCTTCGTGGAAAAGTGGTGACTCAATGGTGACTACCGTAACACGTATTTTCTATGGTAGGTTCGCGGTATCTTAATAGTGTAAATTTAAGTCAATTGAATCATGGGATTGGCTTCCAGACTGCTGTTGGTGTACACTATGCAGATGAAACCATGTATTAAACCCACATTTTTCGTGTTTTTTCCTCAAAATCCTTGAGAACTGAGACAAATGGTTGATTGAAATCATTTAGAATGTTTCCAAAATACTTTATGCCCTATAATTTTTTATTGCCCTGGTGAAATTTTTTTTGCTTTGGTCAGATTTTAGATATTATTCCTAAAAAGATAAAAATATCAAATTACTCAGTGTGTGCGTAAAGCAAAATTGTGTTCAAGGGCAAGAAAGATGAAATTTAGCGATGCGGCTGGATGAAGCCGCATTAGGCTACTGCATCGAGCAGGGCGGCTGGATCGAGTAGCCTACTGGATCGAGCCGTTCTCCCTAACTGTTAATACTTAGATTCAGTTTTTAGTTTTAACAATTGTTCAGAGTTGATAAATGCATATACCAGTCAACTGATGAGGTGTTGGGAATGGTCTGATGGCTTGAGTATCTCGAGCCAGATCAAAACAGATATTGTGATCATTGTCTAACAATCATGAATTTATGTCTGAGCTCCTCGCCTCCAACTAAATATGCAGGGCATATACTCAGTCAGTGATAATACAATTTTTTTTTTTTGTAAATTAATTTACAGTAACGTTTAAATAGTACCTAACTCAATTGACCAGCTGATATAGACTGTAAAGCCATGAACATCAACATGCATGCATTCATATTAAATTGACCCAAATGATATCTTGAGAGCATATATGTGATGGCTCACCCGAAAGGGGGGACTTTGCAGATGATATCAATTTTGATTTTTTTCATTTCATCTGTTGCAGCATTTTTTAAGCTTTAAAATGACACCTTACTTTTTGAAATTGATCAAGGCGATCAGATTTTACAACAGAAAATCTGCTGGAAATTCTTATTATTTTTTTTGTTTTTTGCTGCCTATTTTCACCTGTATCTTGAAAAGTGTTCTGTCGCAAAGTCCCACCTTTTCGGGGTGAGTCATCACATATAATCGTACTTGTTCGATCACTGTATGACTGTAAATTCTGCATCAAGTAATATGGTTGTGGACTATAGTTTCGAGTCAGTATCTTAGAAGCGATGAATATTTTGCTGGCTCTCACATATGAATGATTATTTGCCGATGTATAGACTGAGAATACAACGGGTTGCGCAGTATACGCAGAATAGTGTTTTGAAGCCAAAAAATGCCACATTTTCTCTTATTTCGTGAGTGAAAAATAGGTCGGTGACCCAAACTTGTTAATTTATTAATTGAAAGAACACACTTTTGCGCAAATTTTGTGAAAAAATTGACACAAAATTTCAGTGGGAAGTTTTTGAATCAACACTAAATAATGTCACTTTTGTTTCATTTCCCATAGACCCCTGTACTAATTTTTCCACAAAAAGCTCCAAAAATGCTATTTTTAAACTGACTCGCAAGCAAAAATGTGTTCGGTGACCGCCAATTTTTATTTTAAAAATCAATCGATAAAATATTATTCACACCGATTTTTACCAGGAAATTTCAGACAGATCTATCATGGACCAGACTCTTTATCTGTCACTGGAAGTTAATTTTGTTACATAAGGCTATAGTCGATCCAAATTAAATAGACCCTCAGTTTTTTGGATTTTTTTCAGTAAATATCAAACTTCAAGAAAAGTCATGAAAGAAAAGTTGTTTGCCTTCTCTTGACCCAACAAGATTTACAGATTTTAGAGTATACATATACTCCAAAATGGTCAAATCTTTACAAATTGGTCAATTTAGCCTCGCTTTGGTATGATCTGTTGTGACATCGGGCACCACTAATGATATAAACTTTTGGAAACTTCCACTAACGATTTTTGCAGGTAGATGGTTACAGTTGATGAGTTCGAATTTCGCGCTACACGTAAGCTATTAAAATGGTCAATAATATTCTTAATCAAGTCTCCCGGGGGCACTCACTAGAGTCACCATTTAAAGTTGACGAGATGAAAAGTAAGGGCCATCCGGTACAAATTTATCACAAAAATAGGGGGTCATTTGGTACACAACGAAAATAAAAATGGGATCATTCAGGTTCGAAAATTCGGGTCATCGAGATAATCAATGCAAATTTGAAATACCCAATGACCATAGACCTCAATAAAAATAAGAAAAGGTTATTTCAGCACAACAAAACAACATGTTTTAAATACTAGCCCCATCCCTCGGGGAACCAACTCAATGCAAAGATCTTGCATTAGAAAAATCCGATAATCAATATTAATTACGCTACGGGACTGATTTAAGGGTCAACCATCCGTTTTCAGAAATGGTTTCTGCTCTGTAACTCGGTTGGATAATCGAATGTTTAATCCAAATAAAAGTATACACTTCTAGAAGTTGGTTTGCATACTGCATTGTGAGGTAATTTTGGACTAAAATGTGTAATTTTGGCCCTCAGATCCAAAATGATCTTGTTTTTGGCCCAAAATTTTACTGGGAAGCAAGTCTGTAACCACTGGGTGTGATTGGAAGACGCACTCCCAAATTTGACAATGTACAAAAAGTTCCACAAAAATCCCCGAGAGGTATACACACAAAAAATACCTGCTTTAAGTTTTAAGATCGTTTTTCAACAAAATGCTACGCCAAACGCTTGTAAAACTAGATTGTGAACTATTTCACTTTTTAGTACCTAGAAAACAATATCTAGGAACGCATTTCTCAATTTTTTGATTTGTGTCTATTTTTTGAAAAATTGAAAAAAAAAAGGTCAAATTTTTTTTTCAACCACAAATCTCATTTTGGGGCTAATTTTGGTATTTAGAAATGCGTTCCTAGATATTGCTTTTTAGGTTGTAAAAAGTAAAAGTAGTTCATAACTTTACCAAACAAAATTGGGTTATCTTTCTTGTACAATTTTGGGCCAACATGATTTCAGGACCTTTTTAGACCTTGTTTGGACCTTTGGCCCAAAATTCCAGATTTGGTCTATAATGACCTTGCCATCATGTTCAGTTTGCAAATCCGGTTCTAGAAATGTATATGTTTATTATGTTTATATGACTTTTATTGGTTTGCTGATTCACAGAGAATAAGACACCACTGAAAATGAGGAATTGATACGGGTTGACTGTACCCTTAACTTTACGAAGTAAAGCGCACGTTTAGTTGCATACCTGTTAAATAAATCGAATATGCCCATTAAAAGTTTTTTGATTGATGCACTCATATAGATGGATTCGATTATCTTTCGATTGTGGGCAAAATTGGTGAAATTTGAATAGAATCGGACATATTTCTATAAAATGAAAGAACATGAAAATAAAATCCTTTTGGGTCAAGAGAAGACAAACAACTTTCCTTTCATGAATTTTCGTGATGTTTGATATTTACTGTAAAAAATTAAAAAAACGAGGGTCTATTTAATTTGGATCGACTATAGTTTATATCCAGAGTTTATGAATTGTCCAATCTCAAACATAGAAAAAGTTGTCAGTTTTTGTTAAGTAATAGTAATCTGACACCGACTTAAGGCCAATTCATAGTCGGCCTCCAAACAAAATTTTTCCTACAAAACATTTGGTCGTGACGTCACCAAATATTTGCCATCGAACTTTAACTATGAACGGGTAGCAAACATTTGATCCAATGTACGTGGCAATTAAATAACGTGTGCAATCTAGCGCGAAATTTTGTTTGGTCTCAACTCGGTGTTGAAGTTATTTTGTTTGGAGTCAATCGTCATTTTTACGTCACGACCAAATGTTTGGTAGGAAAAATTTTGTTTGGAGGCCGACTATGAATTGAGCTTAATTCCATAGTCCATAATTCTTTGGCGGCTTAGAAGAGCAATCATGACTTGATTGTCATGCAAACAACAGCAGCCTGTATTTGAATAAAATGTGACAGTAGGCTCAAAACATGTAGCCCTTAATAAAACTAGTGATGCATTCAGTTTTGGTAATCGTTTATATCTACTAATCTGGTATAAAGATAGAGGTTGTGCGTGAAATTTATCGATTGACTCTAAACGAAAGGTTCGAGTCCGTGTAATTGCCCGTAATCATGGCGAAGTGAAGTCAATTCAATGAAAAGTGTTAATTGACCCACTTGATAGTCATGATTATACAGTGCATTTGTAACATGAGAATAGAACTTTCATTGCAAGATGTAATCAGCATGATCAGCCTTGTATTGAATGCAGTTAAACAGTCCGCCATATTTACGGTATGATACGTCATAAGCACAACCTCTATACCTAATTTCAATCAATTAGTTTGCAATATGGACTTAACATTTTATTATCTTTCAATCAACCAGCAACTGCATGATGACTGCTTAAATTTATCTGCCTGATATTTTCAACGATTTTACAAATAAGAAATAATCTGTAATTATTCTTTGTTCTGAGGTAACGTACCACTAAATAATACTTTGGTGAAAATTTTGTCTTGTAAATAAATCCATTTTCTATTATAAACCTTAAAAAGATTACAAAAAATGAATTCACCATCAAGCACTAGAATTCATGATCATTGGTGATTGGTTTATAAAATCATAAGTACCCTATCTAAATGACTTGTAAATATGAATAGACCACAAAATAGGCTTACATGGACTGGTGGATGCAATAAAAGGAATTACGATTTAAAGAATGCTAATTTTACAAAAACCAAGAAAATAATTTGTTAACTATTCGTAAACTCACAATTTGAAGTAGTCTAATTGTGTGGGATGAAAGATGCAACAATCTTAGAACTGACAGGTATGCTCTGTAAGGTAGGCATTGACTGGAGAATTGCTTATTCAAAATATCACCATACAAAATTCAAAATCACCATAAAAAAGCTGGTTATTATTATTATAAATGTATTAATTGGCAAGCCCGTTGTTCCCGGACAATTTATTACCCAACCTGTCCGACCCGATAAAAATTTAGCTTACCTTGACCAACCCGGATCCCTAGACCGGACCGACCTGGACCAGCAGTTTTTCAAGATTTCCCGATTCAGAGAGGTATTTTTCCCCCGTGTTCTCAATGATATTAACAAGGATTATGATTAAGCTAAAAATGATTACGAGCTATAAGAAATACCTATATACGACTTCATGAATCTCTGAAGATTGTTTTAAAACAAAACTAGCATTAATGCATATTCCTGTGATTCTGCGACATCTTACATGCCTTGTGTTACACAAGGCTCTGAATTTTAAATATAGGCCAAAAATGAATCATATTAAAAATTATTTGAAACAATAGACACCCGTATTTAAAAAAACGTTTACGAATGATATCGTATGACCCATTTGTAACCAATTCTAGATAATGGATCATACTTTACATGACATTTTTTTTGATAAAAGAAAGAGAGAACTAGAAAGAATCATGTTCAGCTTAAATCATCATTGCATATCAATGTTGTGCAAAATGCTATAAGGTCTTGAACCTACTTAGTAAAGTTTTGAAAAAAGTAATTATATAGACTTTAGGTAGGAAAAGAACTATGAACATGACAGTTACTAATTGACGATAAAAACCACATGAGTAGTTTTCTAACGTTTATATTAACGGAAGATACACTCTATAAGCCCAACGATGCAGCAGCAGTGTTTTTGTTGACAGCAACCTGTTATGTTTCAACTCAAAATCCATTGAACTCAAAAACACATGCTCGGCCCTAGCGATTTTGTTATCAAGTTTCCACTGTACATGATTTTGCATGACACAAACATCATTGTCACTTTATCCTTGCACATTATTATTTATTTCATTCACATTTTCATATATCACAAACATAAAGTAACATGTCCCCAAAACCTGAATTTTGCCTCTTAGGCTTTGATCACATAAAAGTATACAGCATACGGTATTCGCTATATACTATATAGGGATTATCCTCATCACTCAACACACGAGTGCCTCCCCAGGAGCGTATAGCGAGAAACGTATCCGTATACCAATGCGTATATTTCTATGTAATCCCAGCCTGAGAAACCCCTATAATCCTGGAGCTTTGTCCCCTCGACCCTCACAGAGGCTTTGCCCCGGATCCCACCAAGGGTTCTTAGGCACGTCCCTGGACCTGATACGCTACTCGGAAATGACTCCGACCTAAAACTGGTCTGGTGCACTGAAAATATTAATTAGTCAAAAAACATGTCTTACTTGACTAATTAAAATTAGTCATGAAAAGTGATTTTTTTCATAATTCATGAAAAAATGCTGTAAATGTCTTTGAAATGTTGAAAAACAAATTTTTGTGTTAGTGGAAATAGTTTCCATCTCTAAATATTCAATTTGTACTCAGTTAATTATTAGTTAATTGATAAATGATTAATTACATCACTAATTAGCGAATATCAAATGTGTTGTTATTTTGTCAATTGACTAACTGAATGATGCATGACTAACTGAATGACAAATTAAATTACTAATATTCACCATTAATTAGTCAGTTGCGATGACAAATCATGAATTATATTAGTCATGTTGACAACCCTGCTCATTGGATAGCCCATGCCATCAGGTACCCCAACTATTTAATGCAAAATGATTGTGCCAGTTTCCCAACGGCGACGTCATTGTTATAGTCCTTTGATCTATTTGGGACATGCTTATACAGATAAAACAGATAAAGTAGTTACTTTATCTGTTACTTTGGGCTGCTTGATTGCTTTGACCATGTTGACTATTTCCTTTTAAGCATTCAAATCAAATAAGATCTTTCAAACCTTTCAGGGCATATCATACCAAAGTCACTAACCTTGTTGACTGACCAAATTCAATTGAGGGGAGAGGGAGGTAAATGCATTTAGACAGAGTTCTTGTAAATAAATGCAAAATTGTGGGGGATCTTTTTTGTTTTAAATGTTTTTTTTTTTCTACCTTGAACTAAATAGTTTTCTGCTCTAATTCATTAAATGTTCCCTCTTAATTCTCTTATTTAGCACTCCTTTGGTCACCTGGGAGAAGGTATATGGCCCTATTCCCAAAGATACCCAACAGAACTCTACACATGTATCATATCTTATCTTATCATTACAAAAACACAACTTTTTTCATCATGGATAGTTTACACGTCTCAATATTTTACATGTCTTAACCCTTTCCAGTCTGACCACTTTTTCCGCCCCAGTCTGAAGGCATTTTACCTGTAAACTGACTTCTAAAGTAAATCAAATTTATCTTTAGAAATATTCTACATAATTCAATGAAACATCAGCATAATATACCTTTATGAATTGTATACATTGCCTGTGATAGTGTTTTGGAAGGTAAGAGGTAGTGAAATTAGTTATACTTCAGTGTTAGTTAGGGAGTCTGGCAGAACCCCTACGCCTTAGCTGGCAGTAATTTAGGGGGTCCCTCAAGACTCCCTACGACTGGAAAAGGTTAATGTGAGTGCCCATTCCCTATTTTCAATATCTGTCAGAGCATCCAAAATGTTTAACCCTTTCAATCCTATAGAACGCTTGAGCGTTTCCGAAGGAGTTTACAGGAGAACGCTTAGGCATTCCAATTCGTATTGAGTACATATTAATTCAGTATGGGCTATATACACCTATTGAAAGGGTTAATAAACAGGGCAAAAACACACCTGCACAGTTGTGTAATACCATCACTATTGATGCTGTCAAAATTACATAACTTGGCTATGTTTATAAAAGCAACGAGCAATCTTATCAAACAATGCCGGAAAATCAAACCATTGTCGAAAATATAAACTCGAGGAGGATTTGTCATTATATTTTCAACGATATCTGTTTTGAGTAAAACTTACGTGATGAATGTGGAGTGTTTTGTGACGGTATATGACAGATTGAAAACAGGGACCATTCCACTTTTACCACGGCCCTATTTTTGTAAACTGGGTGGCATTGAAGGATCATTTTTCGTTAGCTTCCAAGCATTCTCTTGGCGAAGTCAAGCGTGACCAGGACATTTCATCGCCTGCTTGTCACTCTATTACATATACACATTCCACATGACCATTCAACTTGGGCGGTGAAGTGACCTTGACCCGGGCATTGTCAAATCAAATTTGACCTAAAAATCACGTTTTTCGACCTATTTGTGTTGTTGCCCTACCTATACGTGAGAAGGTTGATCCCATTCGGTGCTCAATTTTACACTTAACTAGATTACCTATCAGATCTGACCAAAAGCAACATAAGTTTCCCGGTAGTTTCCTTATAAATGCCTTGAGAGATATGGTTGAATAAAGTGTTTGTGCGGAAATACTTTAGACCGCGAGTGTACGTTGAAACAATTTGGGTGTACCTTTTGAGTCTCATATGTCAGTTACCAGTCGTCATAAAAATTTCGCACCCACAATGTTGAAACTCTGGCTACGCCACAAAAAACATCATTTGCTGGACATATACAGTCAAAAAAACCCGCCACAAATAAGATTTTCATTTACAAAGACAAAAGTACATTTTTCCAACTGTTAAGAAAGTCTTCAAATTTTAATGTGTGTCACTTCACTGTTAGCACGTTGGGCAAATAATTTACCCAACGTTGGTTCAACTATGAACAACCCAACTTCTGGGTAAATAATTACCAACGTTGCGTAAAATGTTGGCTAATTACCTAATTGTTGGGTAAAATTTTTTGCTAATTACCCAACTATTGGGTAAAATTTTACCAACAGTTGGTTAATATTATTTACCCAACAAATGGGTTGTTCATAGTTTAACCAACGCTAAAAAATTGCCCAACAGTGTAATAGTGTTGTGATAAAAATATGTAATCTCTAGGACTAGCTTCAATTTAAGGCTGACTTGGCAGGAATTTTTTTTTCCTTCTTTCTCTTTTCTATTATTTAAGTTTCCTTTTTGAATTTACTTTAGTATCTACTTTCCAAATGACCAGCAGTTTTCATCCTATATTCAAGCCATAATTTCATACCAGATTGTGTTTAAAATTACCTTGATACCATTCCTATTTTTCTTTTCAACACAAAAATTATGAAAATCGGCCAAGGCGTTACGTAATTATGACGTTATAAAGTACTTGAGGTCGAAAAATTGACAAAAATTCAAATTTTTTAAAATAATGACTTTTATATGAGGGGGAGAGGGCCTTGGCACCCCCTACCCATTGACTTTGACGGCTTACCCTACCCCCACCTAAGGTGGTACCCCGATGTTTTTTTCATTAAAATGACCGCAAAGGATGAAAAAAAAAATTAATCAATCATCAACAATCTGTTAAGGGGTGGTAACCACCACCACCCCCTCCTTAGGTGGACGAGGATTAAAACATCCTGTTTTATATTACTCCCTGGCTCTTCTAAATTTTATCTTATCCTCCCTATGATTTTTGATAGAATTGGAGTACAATAGGGAATTTCAGTAAGAGTTATAATATTAATTATCATAGAAAAAGGATATCAAGGTAGTTTTTATTATTATGGCTTGCAAGGGCGGTTTGCCATGTTTCCAGAGGTGTTTGGTCATGATTGTTTGAAATTTATTTAGCTGTACTTCACTGGACTAGTGTTAATAAAAAACATATCAATCCAGTGTTTTAAAGTGTTGCTTGCAAACATTTTTTTTTTGTAGTTTTGAAAATAGGAAAAAAGGATAAAATAAGTAGAAAAACAAAGAAGAAAAAGAAAAAACACACCATATTTTACTATCTCCAGACCCATAAAGTAGAAAAACCAAAAGAATAACAATATTTTTACGTGTCCAGCATGGTATTTTCTCCAGACATAACATTCACCTCAAGGATAGTCAATCACATAGCTCATGACATTGATTTCAAATTTCCGCATAATGAACACAAACTATTGAAAAGATTCAAGCAGTTCAATTAACTGATTGTGGATGGTCAAGATTTATTCCGGGGGATCACTCAATGAATTTTAGCCATTCCAATTATTTGCCAGAGATATGCTATACTATCCTTTTAATCATATGTGAAGGTCAAACACACTGCATACTTAAATAATTTAGTTGTTTTGATCGAACTTCACGATAGCCGATAAAGATGTTAACTTAATAGAATTCTCAAAATGCACTGACAATAATTTCACAATTAAGATATCCATTAGTACGTCTGATGAGTTAGGGACACACCATTAGACTTCCAGGTGTGGGAGGGTGGGACTGGAAGATTTTCTGAAAAAAAAAAGAATTCTTGACTCACTATGTAAGAGAAAAAAATTTGACCCACTGCTTGAGAAAAACAAACAAACTTGATACACATGAGGAAAAAAAAAGTAACTTGCCCCTTTGACCTAATATTATATATAGGGGTTCGGGAGTGAAGCCCAGGAAAATTTTTAGATTTTCAGATTTGTGACTAAAAAAAAATCTTGCTTCATGGAAGTAAAGAAAAAAACTTGTCTCGAAAATGTTTGCAAAACAAAAATCTCGCCTCGACCTTAACTTCCAGCCCCCCCCCCCCGCCCTGAAAGTCGAATGGTGCATCCCTAAAGGAAATGGAAAACGTTAGGTGCACTTTGGATTCAAGTCATTGTCTATTCATGGAAAGCCTCTTGGCAAGAGTATTCAAAATGCCACAGCACACTGAAAGTCTTTGTCAAATTCCAATTATATGGTTTCAGAAATGGAGAATTTATTCATCATACTGTGGCACCATTAGGGAATATCACTCTATTTAAAGTATTGCTTTTACTTTTCAATGTGAGAAGAAATGGATACATGTATGGCAAGTTATGTAACATGTGTCATCTTGGAACAAACTACTGGACAACACAAAAAATATAAATGAAAGTTTTGTTACACAAATCCAATAAATAAGTTCATCTGGATTGTTTAGTAAACATATGAATATATGGATACGATTTCTATCATTTGAAACGAAAACAATACCCATGTTTCACTTCAGTAGCTGGTTTTTTTTTAATCATCAAGCATGACTCAGTCTCTTTTTGCTGGAGCACCCTTCATATGACAAAATGGACTTCCTGTGTCGATAATGAAAGAAACAACCTTCTATGTGCTCATGAATTCATCTCATAAAATTGGTTTTCTAGGTCTGTTGTTATATTGTGTTAGTTTTGTCATGGAGCTTGAGACTTGATGTTGTTACGTGTAAATGCATTAATATTAAGTGATAAGGAAATTCTAGATGTCGATTTCTGTCACAGACAATGCAAAAACTAGTAAAAACTACACTCTTTACAAGGTGAATTGCTCGCTTTTTGACACTTTTGTCCTTGTGAACTTGACACTCAAGTTAGCGATCACTCCCTTGGTGATACAACCACTTCAGTTGGGCAGAACTCACAATTCGGATATGTATCCAAATTTAGATACTCCGTATCAAAATTCTGATACCGGTATCTAAATTTGGATTAAAAACAGCTGAAATTAGCATAGGCCCTAAGCACATTAATTGTGCACTTTGTGATAGAAGCATGAAACTTGGCATACTTATTCATATTGGGTCTCTGATCAATTTCTGATAGAGTGCCAAAAATGCAGCGCCCTCTATTGGCCTACAGCGCCCTCTATAGTTTTACCATATGTTGAAATATACCTTTTGAATGGAAACAAGCTATAACTTTGAGAG
>JXSR01S006424.1:86878-106368 GCA_000969725.1 Ophiothrix spiculata
TCGATCTCAAATACATAAAGGCAAATCTAAGCCTGTCAATCTATTAATGATACAACATGCATATTTGATATACACAATTGCAGGGAGGCGAGATTGAAGGGAGGCGAGAATGCACGGGGGCGAGAGTGACACGGCAGGGGGCGAGATTGTAGGGGGCGAGAATGACAGGGGGCGAGGTGTCCTGTTTCCATTAGAAGATATTCTAATTGATAAGATTGCTAATTGTGGACCTTATTATAAAAGAGAATACTCTAAAGATGTTCTAAAACAAACAAAAGCAGCCACATACCAGAAGTTCATCAGGACAAGCAACTACAGCAGCAGAAGTAGTAGTCCCTTCTTCATAAAGGAGACAAAATTGGACAAAAATTCCTATTTAAGCCAACTATTTTTTTTGTGTAAACCAAAGTTCCTCTCTTTTCAAAATTGGTACGTCACTCACACCTCTGTATTCAATATGAGTAACTTTTGGTTTTATTTTTGTGCATACTATGATACCTTGACTGCTAATATTTAATTTTTTTATGCTGTATAAACCAGTGCTGGAATACCAGATGGATACCAAGAAGTGCATCAAGTTGAAATCCAAAAGAAAACTTACACTACTGGCCAAGTGCCAAGAATTGGCGATCACATGTGGACAGGATGTTTTCATATACATAAAAGATGAACGCTCCACGCATTATGCTGGGACTCCATCAATGTTGGAGAAATTTGAAGGTTACGAGGGGTTAGACCCTAAAAAGGCAGAGAAAAAGGACTAATAAGTATAAATTAAATCTTGAAAACCAGACAAAATATACTCACTGATGAGCAGAGAAACGACGTTGCGGGTGACTTAAAAAAGGTTGTGAGACATACTCGAATTAATTTGCACTAATAATTTCAGCCAGGGTTCTAGCAAGACAACTTTTGAGTGCATGGTGCAAGGTTGCTGCCAAGACAAGTAACTGAATAATTCAGGCAAGGTACTAGCAAGACAAATTTTAATACCAAGGATTGAAATCCAAGGGGAAGGTCTGAGGGTGTGGGGGGGGGGAAGCTACAACTATATAATTTAATCTATATTTCAATAACTAATGAATTTTGAGATGATTTTGTATTCACAATCACAAAATAGAGGCTTTTATTTGATAACAATTTACTATCTTTGGTTGAGTGTTTGGGGAAGATAATTTGACATTTTTTGAAGTCATTATTAGTGTAATAAAAGGTTAAGTTGTCTTAATTGGCATCAATACCTTGAGGTGAAATTTCATACAATGAATTTCAAGAATCAATCACTTTAAAATTTGTGCAATCTCAAAAATCAAAATAGCCTTGTCTATCAAGCACGTGCAATGATTTCAACACTGCACATAAATAATATACCAATAGATACCTTTATTATCAATGCCAAAAGGTACCAGCACCTACCCATTCACTGTTGTTTGAGGCGGACATTTATTCATTTTTAACCAAAAATTCATATTTTCCTTCAAAAAAAGTTGAAAAAGCAGTAGATGCATAATAAAGTTTTGAACCCATTCTCAAAATTGTATTTTATTTTGGTTGAACTTTACTTAATTTTGAGCTCATGTATTGGTATTTTTTTGTAAATTCAGATTTGTGCAAAAATGAGGGCGCTAAACATATTTCAAATTATTGATTTTATTTGATTATCGATTATATTGTTTGATCTGTGAAGATTTTGACTAAAAATGAAAAAACAAAATTGACATGGATTATAATTTCAACAAATATCTCTAATGTGTATGAAAAATTGTAACTCAACAGACTGCTCATTTGTGGCAGAAAGACGTGTTTTCCTTTTACTCAAGATCACCAAAGCGTTACAGGGAATTGAAGGCCGTGGCTGAAATGAAAGGAGTACATGTGATCACATTGAAGAGGGCTGAAGGCACTAGATGGGTAGCACACAGGCTGAATGCGATGGAGGCATTAATGAGAAATTATCCTTGTCTCATAACGCATTGGGAGGATGTCACCAGTCCCACTAGGCAAGACGTCAGAGACGTTGACAAAGCTACCATAAAGGGCTTCTTGACACGCCTCAAGAAAGTGAAGTTCATGGCTTACTTTGCATTTTACATGGATGTGCTTGGTGATTTAAGTGCCATTTCAATGGTGTTCCAGAAAGCAGAATTGTCTCTGCAGGAGGTAATTGAAACAGTGAAAGTTCACCTAGCATCACTCAGGCAGTTGCTGACACAATCTGGAAATGTAGACAGTCCACAGGTGAACTAGTTCAGACAAAATGTCACTGACACAGAAGATGGAACAACATACAAAGAGGTGGACATGATTGGCAGCATGGAAGAGAGCGAAGATCCTTTGGCTAGTGAGAGAGATACCATAATCGAATCTGTTGTAGGGAAGGTAGAAGAAAGGTTTGCAGATTTTTCAAACGATCCCATTCTGAGCTCCTGCGAGATTTTTGATCACACAATCTGGCCTGAAGACCAATCCCAGCTATCTTTATACGGGGTAGAAGAGGTCACCACACTTCTCAACCACTTCAAGATTCCTCTAGAAAAGCAGAAGGTTGACTTAATGGCTGCAAAAAGGGAATGGTTAAGGATGAAGATTCATATTGCCAAATACTACAAACAACAACCACACACAGCAATGTGGAAATCAATCTTCATGAAGAAAAGGGACAGTTTCCCAAATATATTGCATCTTGTTGCCATTGTCATGGTGTTGCCCATATCAAATGCCCAGTTGGAAAGGGCGTTCAGTGCTATGGGGAGAGTCCTCACTGACTGGAGGAAAAGGCTTAAGACCGAGATTCTGAGTGATCTTATGCTCATATCTATGGAAGGTCCATCAGACGCTGGGGATTTCGATGCTAAAGCTGGCGTAAACATGTGGCTAATGGATGTTGGTGGGAAGATTCGACCAAATAGGAAGCAGAAAGCACAGAAAGCGGCCAAGATAGATGATGAGGACACTCACATACACAGTGACAATGATGAAGCAGTGCCAGTGGCTGAGAATCAAGAGGTGGTCCAGGTGGATGACATAGAACATGGGGATCAGGATAAAGAGGAAGAACCAGAAGATGATTTTGAGGAGTTTGGATTGTTGGAGTTACACACTGAACAAGACATAGAAATTAACAAAGATGATGATGATGGAAGTGGTGGAAGTAACATAGATGAAAATGAAATCAATCCAACAGGACTCATCCATGCATCTGATGATGCTGACAATGCTGAGGAGGACATGATAACAATAGAGTAACTACTGAGGATGACTGTAAACTTAAAATGTATTTTAGATGCTTGGTTTAATTGGTTACATGATGTCACCGTCACATGTTGTTACCATACAAGTTGTTAAACCGGGGTGGCAACATCTAGTTTGACTTTTTACTGCTGTGAAGTACTGTTCTCTTTAATGTTAAATTATACTAAACATTACAAATAAAAGAAACAGTCAGTAAATGTAAGAGAAAACGTTTTTTTCATCAATTATATATGATTTCAGAAGTGGCTCCTGGTCCTGAAAAAACGGCTCCTGGTTCCCTGGAAATTTTAAGGACCAGGAGCCGCTTTTTTCAGACTTCTGGCTCCTGGTCCTTGGCCCCTTAAAAAAAAGCTTGTTTGTAAGTACAACATGGATTGGTGGTATCATTTAACCACAATTCATTTTTACAAATTAAATGCTCCTTTGTGGTGGAAGGTCACATATAATTATCAAGGGCATACAATAAACTATTGTAACATAGTTCTGTTGAGTAGAGCGTATGTGGTTCTTGTGTGTATTCTTGTATGGAAAAGTCCCTGGAAAAATCCTTAAATTGTTCTTGGAAAAGTCCTTGAATTTTGTAAGTGAAAAAGGGAATTAACTCTGGATGATTTGATCAAAGGGGTTCAAGATAAGCGGAAGCAGATGTTGCCACATTTCAAGAAGCTACAAGAAGATGTAAAGAGGCAATTTTTTAAACCAAGCAGTGCTGAGATTTTGGGACAATGGAACTGTGAAGATTGTCAATGCAGATGAGGGAAACCAATAAAGTTGTTTCAGTTATTGACTTGGCTTGAAACTTTAAAACTTATTTTGAACTTTTCCAGATCTCCAATGCTGATGAAAGAAGTCAGTATTTACCTAAAACATGGCACTTGTTGTTTATGTCATTTTAAATGACCGTTTTTGGAATGTGTATATGTTGTCCTGGCACCGTGGCTTGACACTGCCGTTTGAACATGTCTGTTCAGGCCATCTTGGGATTGGTCCACATCCCATTTTCACTATAATATTGGATTCATCTCATTGTGCAGTCGTTGCACTTCAAAGCTATCTGAATATAGCAACCAGTTCTAGGGTACTGTTTACACATTTTGATGGAGCACCAATCAACAAATTTCAAGTTAACCACATCATTTCTGGGGTCACTTAATTTTGCAATTTTCCACATAAACATTTGTTCAAGTCTCATTACTTTCGGAGAGGTACTGCAAAAACAGCTAAGAAAATGAGAGTGTCGTGTGGTGTAGTTGTACCTATACACAAGATTGTAATAGACCTTTTCAAAACACAACTATCCGAGAAATTCCGAAGCTGATTTTACACTTTCCGGCAATTGCCGAAAGAAAAAGTGACTCTTCAACACAATAACCAGAATGTTAAGTTCGCGTTCTCGTTAATTGGTTGCGTACGAATTCGAACTTGGAATTAGCGTCAGCACTACAGAGTCACTTTCAGTTTGATCGCCCTGATGCAACTTCAAATCTTAAGCTTAATCAGCGCAGATCAGCCAATTTCAAATGGAAATTTCACTCTTATGGTCGGTGAGCTTATGGTACCATCGGCCAAAAGTTGTTCATAATGAGTGTATCTAATGTTGTATGGGTCTGGTTCAATTTATTTTTCACGTTTATTGCACTGAAATGCGAGTGATTTTTCGGACTTTTTTGTTTATAAAATCGTGCATACTAATGAACTTACACGTGATTAGTTAAAAAAATGGCCATGTGATCAATGTTCCGGAGATTTCCGAATGGATTTTGAAAAGGTCTATAGCGCCATCTATAACAGATGCAAGTTGGCTAAGTTTGTAGAGTATATGATTATTGCTTATGTGGCAGTCACAGTGGAAGCATACCATCTCAGAATGGCTGTATAAATAAATGTAGTGTATTGCAACTTGTGTCTCAATTGTCTTCAATGTATTTATATTATTTATAAGCACATAAATACGTCATTTTGGCGACGATGATGAAAGCAGAACTTTGAAACAAGTTTGGGCCCAAGATGGACCAAATGGCTTGAAGGACTCTTAGTGCTAAACATGACGGCTGGTGCGCGGAAAAGAGCCGCATTACTCCATTATGCTGGACCTGCGGTCGACGAGATATTTGGAACTTTACCTGATACAGGAGAGGACAAGGATTATCAAAAGGCAGTTGATGCCCTTAATGCTTATTTCCAGCCCAAGCATAATGTTGCTTGTGAAACTTTTAAGTTCCACAATGCAGAACAATTGGCTACGGAAGATCAATTCAATGTACGACTAAGAAAACTGGCACAAACTTGCGACTTTGACGATACGGACAAAGCCATACACTCCCAAATTATGCTCAAGGGACACAGCAAAACTCTAAGACGCAGTGCCATGCGGAAAGATATGACTTTAACACAATTATTAGATTACGGACGTGCTCTGGATCGCAGTGAATAACAAGCCAAATCTGTGGAAAAGCAACCACCTACTTCAAATCTTAACACATTTCAAAAGAATTCACGCAGACATAGACCAGGACTATGTTTATACAGTGTCACACAAAGGTAACAATCGCAAATTACCATGTACTACTGTTGTTTTGGGAGGCATGACGCAGACTCTTGTTCTGATTGACACAGGATCAAAGGTTAACATCTTAGACAGCAGTACTTTTGCCAAGTTTGATCCACTGCCAAAACTTCGCGCTCCCGATTTAGATGTTTTTCCATATGGCGAGTGCAATCAGCATTGCCGGTTTTATTTACTCCCTGACAACAAATCGACCTGTTCAGGTTGATTTTCATATTATGCATGTAAACTCAGGTTATTTACTTTCATGTTTTACCTCACAGCAGTTGCAGCTTGTTATACACTTACTTGCAATGTTGACACTGGCAACATTGATATTAGCAGTGAATTTAAACCTTTATTCCACCGTATCGGCAAAATCAGGGATGTTGAAATTAAACTGCATATTGATGAAACTGTACCACCCAAGTCGCAACATCACAGACGAACGCCATTTCACATCAGAAAAGATGTAGACGCTGAACTGAAACGCTGACAGGACAATGACCTTATTGAAAAGGTTACAGGGCCCACACCGTGGGTAAGCCCTATCGTTACTATTCCTAAGAAGAACGGTATAAGATTGTGCGTTGAAATGCGCAAAGCAAACAAAGCATTTAAACGCACCCGTCATCCGCTGCCTACGCTTGATGACGTTATTGCCGATTTGAATGGAGCATCATGGTTCAGCACACTTGACATGAACTCAGGTTTTCACCAATTTATATTGCACCCAGATAGCCGTGATATAACATGCTTTTCTTGCCACGCAGGCCTTTTCAGGTTCAAAAGGCTAATGTTCGGTGTAAATAGCGCTGCAAAAATATGGTGGATGATATTCTCGTATATGACAAGACTAAAACTGAACATGACAGAAATCTTCGCATGGTATTAAACCGCTTAAAAGAGCAGGGAGCTATGCTTAATAAAGATACATGTACATTTGGTCAACGAAGCGTGAAGTTCTATGGACATATATTTAGTGACGCTGGTGTAACAGCTGATCCACAGAAAGTTCACGACGTCTGTACAGCTCCACCACCAAGCAAATTCAGTTAATGGTTCGTTGAAAATCAGAAGCTTTCAAAAGATATATCAGACTTCCAGAGATATCAATATAATTATTTCAAAAATGAATTTTTCCCCTAATATTATTGTATATTAAGCCTCACCAACAGTTGGTGGAAACAACATAGTGTGGTTGGTCTGGGATTCTCATATGCAATGGACAGCTTGCAGATAGCTGCAGAGAGAGGGACCGCAGCTGGGTTTTAGCAGGTATGGCTATGAGCTGGTATGGAAGGCAAAGGGCAGTGCTACATTGGCAGGTGCAATTCCGAAGATGGAGGAATTACTGCACAATGACAAAAGGTATCCAGATGTTATTTTATTTCATCTTGGTTGTAATGACTTAGTTTATGTTTCAAAACACAACCTGCATTGTCTTGTTAGTAATTTGTTTAATTATTGCAAAGAAACATTACCCAAGGTGACATTGATTTGGTCATATGTGTTGCCACTGTTTAAGAATGTTAGTTTTCAACCTCAGTTCCGGATTATTGAGAAGCTTAGACAGCTGAATTGGTGGAGACAACCTAGTGTGGTTGATTGGGGACTCTCATATGCGCTGATATGGACAGCTTGCAGATCCCTGCAGAGAGAGGGAACACATGCAAGGAATTTGTGTTACAAATCTGGTGGTAAAGCGATATCACATTCTGATATCGCTGGTTTCAATAGAGACCTTATTTGTAAGGATGATTTGCATCTCACTGATTTGGGGTATGATATATTGCTGAATTCAAGTAAAGGTGCTTTTGAATTATTTACCTTGCACCCTGGATCAAATAAATTTCCACCATATTGAGGCAGAAGTAGATTTGATCTGTTAGCTGGCCATGCAGATGTCGCATATATTTGTATCAGCTGTTGTGCATTTTGTCAGGTTGGTCACTGGATAAGGGACCAAGGTTTTGTTTTGTAGTGCAGGAGGGTCTTGGATGACATTGATCTGGGGCTTTCATGCCTTCAAAGACAATGCAACATGTGTGGCATTTCAAAACTGTCCTTCGACAACAAAGAAATGGATAATTCAACAACAGAGAAGGTTAAATGGTGGACTTTTGACTATGTTACCAATGACGATAGGAAAAAAAGACTTACATACTTGAAAAAAGAGCACCAAATGGCAAAACCTCATAGCAGATGAGTGTAATTTCTCAGAAAATTTAGCTTGTACCATACAGGAGAAAGTTCAAAGCCTCAATTGAGCTACCAAGCTTCCACTCCTTGGTTATATGGCCACCAAAATGTAATACTGACAATGCCACAGATACACATGTCAAGGACCACTGGATGGTTTTAGCGAAGATTTGAAACATGACTTTCATTTTGGACATAAAACAAACATGACTTTCATTTTGGACATAAAACAATCAAGGATATTGTAATTTGTGAACTTAAAAACATTGGGGATGGGGTGCCATAAAGAATTACACTCTCCAAGTGATGGGTGTGCTGCCCAATATAAAGGCTGCAATGTGTTTGGAGATATGTCTCGTTCTGAAAAAGAACTTGTTTTTTTTCTACAAGATGGTAAAGTAATCTAGAAAAAGTAGCTTCTACAAACTCTCCAAGAAACAATCACATAAAGATAATGTTCTGTGTGTAAGAATAGAATTAACTCTTCTATGAAATCCACTTATTATTTTTAGTAGTGATGTTTCACATCCTCACAGGATGCTTTCTCAAACTGTACTGGCAGCCGTCACTACTAAAAATAGTAAGTGGATTTTCAAAGAATATTGAAATGTTTACTGCAAAATCTTGATGAACCTTTTCAATGATAAAGAATTAACTCTTTCAATCCGGCATGCCGTTCTAAGCGGCTCGCAAAAGCATGCACGATTTGCCGGAATTTTTTGTACACAGAGATACTGTTCTGTGTGTAGGAATAGAATTAAAGGAACTTCAAAATGGAACTTGGTGTTAGGACCTTGTTAACGTGGCCGCATCTACGTAAAGTCGTTAACAGGAGAAGAGGACTGCTTTTAAATGTATGGCTCGGCGAGAGTAGTAAAAAGATGCCGGCACTAAACGACCTAATAAAGCTAAAGAAACTGGCCTCACTACTTTTGAAAAAATATATATTTAAAAGTCCTGAAGACATCTATAAGTTAACCAATTGCTATAATCCAATCGTAACATCAATTGAGGAGGACAAAGTGGACATCCTCAAAATAAAGCCCGAAGTGCTGGAGGTAAAGAGGGAAACCGAAGAACCAGATATAATTGACCTAACAGAAACCGTACCAACTACTCACTTGAAAGTAGAACCTGTTACACCATGAACACCAAAATGGGAGCCTGAAGACGATCAGATGAAGGCACTTATATTACCCTCTACTCCCAAGTTGCGCATAATGCCCCCTACTCCACCAACCATGGATTCATTATCACCCCCTTACCCTTTGCTATAACCCCCCCAATTGATCTATGGAACACTGGTTGGGATGAGCCAGCTGTTGAATTACATACACCACTCTGCCCAACTATGGATATGTTGAATAGTGATGATGACGAAGACCTGTAAAATAACTAACATTTATTTTAATTAAAAAATACACGAAGAGCCTGAAGACGATCAGATGAAGACACCTTTATTACCCACTACTCCCAAGTTGCGCATTATGCCCCCTTCTCCACCAACCATGGATTCATTATCGCCACTCTTACCCTTTGCTATAACCCCCCAATGGATCTATGGAACACTGGTTGGGATGAGCCAGCTGTTGAATTACATACACCACTCTGCCCAACTACGGATATGTTGAATAGTGATGATGACGAAGACCTGTAAAATAACTAACATGAAAAATATTGACGATCTCTCTCCTTTAGAAGCCATGTCCTCTCAGGTATTTGAAGACATGCTAGATTGTCTAACAGTTGACATGAAAAGGAAAGACTTTATACGATTTGTTCTTCAAGCTCCAGGGCTGGATAAAGTCATTTCTCTTCCTTTCATCAAAAAGGATGACATATCCGTGGATAGGGTCATGACGAGAATCGAACACGTGCTCCAATCACACGATGAAATTCGTGTCGATGACGCGTGGGATGTCAACATAATCCATATGGAAATGCCAGAAGGGGGGAAAACGGGTCGAAAAATCTTTCAAAGTTGGGAAGAAAAGAAAAAGAAGTTGAAAAGCATTATTAACATTGATGGAACTCACACCTCTATACTGCTGTGCCAGAGCCATAGTGACAGGGTTCGCGAAATATGAATTGCATCAAACAGATTTGTTTTTTCCAGCAAGTTTTAATACAGTGCATTGATATTGCGTGCATAGAATCAGGGTTTCATTTGAACAAGAGCATCCTGACATTGCAGCCAGTCCTGGTGGAATATTAGACTGTGAATGGTTGCGTGAGATCAAATGTCTGCATACATACTGTCAAAAAGATCTTACAAATGTGGAAATTGTTCATGCGGAGGTAGATGCCGAATGTGCATGGAAGAAAGATCATCAGTACTATTATCAAGTTCAGTGTCAACTGAACATTTGCAAGAAGGACTATTGCGATTTGGTTGTTTGTAACCCACATGGAATGATATTTCAACGAATCAGATGAGACAAGGACTCACAGGTCCCAGCAGTACAGCATTTATTATCGCTTCCTGAGCTTGTTGGGAAGTGGCTGACAAGATGGTTGTGTGTGATACCAATGGGCGTGTGTTGCAAGAGAAAGACGTAAACATGATGCCGAAGATTTGTGACAATGATGTGGATGAAGCTGGGGCACTTGGTGTATTATTGTAGCATGCCCCAAGATGAGAACATGCTTGAATGTGGAAATACAAAATGTACTATTAAGAAATGCCATATGGAGTGCCTAATAATAAGGTGTCCACCAAAGAGGAAATAGTACTGCCCATTCTGCAGACTTATGCATAAAGCACTCTCTACTGTGCAAGGAGGAGTATATACTGGCAACATATATATGTTCATGGAACTCAAATATACTAGAACATAAGGACTATTTAATGCAGCACCTGACATCAAGTATGGAACAGATTATTCAGAGACATCACAAAAAAGGTGAAATTGTTAGCCACACAAAAATTCTGTTGGAGTAGAGCGGTAACTGATCTTTCATGAGTTCCTTATAATCACAAACATCGTGAGAGAAATGCCCTGTAACAAAGATCAAGACTCATTGCTAAACATAGACTTCTCTCGTTTCATCCTTGCTTCCTACTTAAGTGTGACATTGTGTCAAAAGTTTAAAATTGTCAAGAACGAAAGAATTATAGAAACACATACATGTAAGGCACCTTTAAAAAAGTATAAAACCATGGCTAAAGATGATGGCAATATGGGTGAAAACAATTAGGTGCACAATTGAAATGCAGTAAGGAAAGTTTTCCAAAAGTATTGGAGGACTGGAAAATTGAGTAACAGTTAAACATGGTAATAAAAGTTCATGGTAATAAACAGAATGCCTATAAAATCACTGGCGTGCCCAGGATTTGTCCTAAAGGGGACTTTGCGATTTTGAGGGGGCTGGGTGGTAAAAATTATTAAAAACAGGCTGATTTTACATGATTTTCCAACCCCCTGGACACACCAATAAAAATCAAGTTGCTCAAATACCTGAGTGGGAGCAACAGGTCATGAAGAATATGATACTTTAGACTTTGACAAAGATGAAAATGAAAGAACTCTTGATGATGTGATTAGATTAAAGTCTTTGACAAAAGAGCAGGTCCATGAAATTCTAGAAAGATACAGAATTTTCACTACAGACCAAAATGGATACTGGCAGAGCTGCCAACTCTCCTGGATTCTGCAGGAGACTCCCAGATTAAGACCCAATCTCCTGACATCCCTCACAGTAAAAAAATATAGCCTAAATCACAAGGAGAGCCTTCCCGTCCTATCTAAAAAAAGGCTAAATATTTAAACCCCTTTAAGTACATGTGTGTGTTTATTTGTACCTAAAAATGTTTCAATTTTTGAAAGAAATGACAGAATATTTAAATTGAAAACTGGTCAAATACTTAAAAAAAAATATAATGTACTAAATAGTTATGAAATAAAACGTAAATTTTATAAAATAGTTCCATAGGATGACAGAATGAGTGTCTACAATGGTTGTTCCTAGAAAGAAAAATTCTGACAAAACACAATCCTATGAGGAGTAGAGGAATTCATGATGAACATGGCAGATAGTAATTTTTTCTCAATTTTGGATGTCACAAATTCCTGTTGGCGCGAGTCAAGTTCGGTCTAGATTTTGCATTGTTGCAAGATAATCAGCCAGTAGCGTATACTTCACTTCCGTTAACAGACATGGAAAAACAATATGCCCAGATCGAAAAAGAGATGCCTGCAATAGCCTTCACTTCTAATAACACGGAAAAGTAAGTACTTGAAAGAGCACGTGGAGTGAGAGGACAACGAGGGCATGGACAACCTGTACGTGGAAGAGGACGCGTTCAACCTGCACATGGAAGAGGACAAGGAGGACGTAGCTAACCTACTCATGGAAGAGGACAAAGAGGATGTGGACAACCTGCACATGGAAGAGGACAAGGAGGATGTGGTGGAGGACAAGATATTCCATCATCCATCTGGACCAAAGTACAACGGCATACCCTACTGTGCATTCTTTCACTTCAGTGTCTGGCCTAAATCCTAATCTTGAAGCTGTACTTCTAGCTGATAAAAAGAAACGCAGGCCTGTACATTTTGCTGAACTTTATTTGACAAATCAAATCCTGGACAATGTTGTAAACGAATCAAATAGATATTTCGGACAGCTTTTAGCAGAAAAACAACAAGCTGGAACTGGAAACTGAATAAATTGTCAACAAAGAAAGAAAAAACATATCAATAGGCAATCCAACTAAATACCCATCCACTCCATTAAGAAGTGAGCTTAAGAGATATGGAGTGTTATTCACATGCTTGGCATGTCGGGCTATTCATATAGAGACAGCAAATGCACTCACAACTGACTCTTTCATCAACACTTTGCGGCGAATGATAGCAGTAAGAGGTCCTATCCGCCAGTTGAGATCAGATAGGGGAACAAATTTCACTGGAGCACAAGCAGAACTGAGACTACATAGAATTCAAGTTCAATGTACCGTCAGCCAGTCACATGGGCGGCGTTTGGGAACGCCAAATCCGCAATGTCCGTAATGTGCTGGCCGCCTTAATGAGCCAAGTGGGTACTCATTTGGACGATGAATCGTTACGAACCTTCATGTGTGAGGCTGCTGCGATTGTAAATTCTCGACCATTGACGGTGGACAACCTCAATGATCCTACATCTTTGGCCCCATTAACCCCCAACAATCTACTGACAATGAAATCACATGTGGTCTTACCTCCACCTGTGTACAGAAGGTCAAGTTGGTTGTTGGCAACAAGGGTTTGAACACCAAAGGAAAGCGAGCAACAGAGCCAACATATTTGGAACGACCAGTTCACAAACTGGTACTACTTCTAGAGAATCCAGAAGTTACTGATACGGATGAAATTACAAAGGCGTAATTTGGGGGGTAGTGTAACGACCAGTGAAGTGGTGCTCCTCTGAAAGCGGAATATCCGCGGTGCATCATAACAACACAATCGTAATGTCAGCCTACACGGGATAAAATGAGTTGATCTTGTGTTGCAAGAAGTTAAAACTGTCAAGCTTATCTTTGGTTTAATGTTGTCCAAAAGGGTAAGAAACAATTACTGAAAAGTAAATTATATTGTTTAGTCTTTAATGAACCCAAAGGAAGTTTAAGTGAACATTTGTTTGTGTGGATTAAGCTTTCTCGTAACGTTATGGGTTTATTGAATGATGAAAGTTATTGTGACTCTTTGGAAGATACATATTGTTGAACATTATGTCTTTATGATAGTAAACATTGGAAAGAGCATACAAGTTTATGATTTATTTGACTGAATAAGGGACTTCGGTTATGATTATGCTTTGTTTTAATAGGCCATTAAGGGGAATTTCTTGTTTATCATTTTCCCAAATAAGAGTTCATTGACCTTTGACTTTGGCTTATTTACACATGCTATATGATATGGTGTTAAATTAGATTTATTAACTTTGAAGTTCAATGGTTATTTTTGGTATGACATATATTCAATATAACAATGCATGGACATTTATATAACTGCATGTGAAATTGGCAGTACATGTAGTTCCCCCTTTAAACTGTGGAAATGCTCATACTTTGCAGAGATTTTGGTAATGTCCATGATGATCTTTATTGATCTTTCTATGCATCATATCTTTGTTTGGAACTAGAAATACAAAATCAGTGTTAATTATTGATTAGATAACATAAGAGTAAAACTGTTGTTTTTTATGTGTTTTTATACAGTTTTACGGAGTGGACTTTGGTATGCGGAAGTATCTGCGCCTGTAAAGTGTATCTGCGTCTTACTAATGCGTCTGAGTCTATTGCGACACTTTATTGGATTTGCGATTTACCAAATAAACTTCTGTGAACATTATAAACTACTTGGATCAGTATTTCCATTTGCGGTGTTTTGCTTGTCAGTCTATTTATAAGCTAACCAACAGCTAACCCTATCTGACGGAGGGAAATTAATTGCGACCGTCATAGCAGGTATTCCAGTGAAATATGCTCTAGCAGTTGGATCAAGAGTAATGTTAGTAAGAAATATTTCAACAATGACAGGTTTAGTAAATGGAGTTCAAGGAAACGTGCAATCATTTGTATATCCAGAAATACAAAGTAACAGTGCCATATCTTCACCTACTGGCATTCATGTTAAATTTGACGATCCAGAAGTTGGCCGGATATACCAAAAATCCACAAAACAACAGTCAATTCTAATTGAGCCCTTGACAGTAAAATTCTATGGTTTGCAAAACTCTGTATTTGAAATGATTCAGTTCCCACTTATACCATGTGATGCTAGTACAGTACACAAAGTTCAGGGTCTCACTTTGGAAAATGCAGTGCTCAATTTAGGCCAAAAAGTTTTCACACCAGGACAGGCATATGTTGCACTAAGCCGCAAAAAATCCATTCAAGGTCTTTCAAACACATATTTATTTTGCCTTGGCAAACGACATTTTCAACATACAGTGTGCCAATCTTAGTAAAATAGTAAATGATGCTTCAGTCATAAAAAATGATAATTTTTCAAACTTTTTATTAAACAACATACGAATCTAAAAGCTTCCTTGTACAAACTTTGTCATGTTGTCAATAGCAATTAAATTTAAAGCCTTGCGGGGAAATCCGGACCGGACCTAAACCGGGTCGAAAATGGTTTTCGAGCTGTTTTCTGGTTCAATACGATCCAGGAAAAATATTACCGCTGTCGACCGGGTCTTAACAAGTTTCTCGGGGTCGAGGAAAATTTACATTCGGTTCGGGAAACGCAAAAGTCGTTCGGGATAAAAATAAAATAGGTAACAATTAATCGCGGTATCTAAAATGTCATAATCCTTGTTAGACGCCATTCTAATGACTTGAAATTCAGGTAACTCAGGGTCTTGGGAAAAATATCCATTTTGACCATGAAATCGTAAAAAACTGCCAGTCTGAGTCTGTCTGGTCTAGGTCAGGGCAAGCTAAATTTGGGGTATCGGGTCAAACATTTGGGACAATAATTGTCGGGGAACGACGCGATTGAGGTGAGAAAAAACCTGCTCAGCAGCGCCTTGATTGAAATCATGCAATAGTTTACCATATAATTTTAACCAAAAAAAATGCTCTTTTTTCTTTCAGATTCAACATGAGTTCGAAAAAACGACAAGCAACGGGGTACATACACAACATTTCACCGCTCAAAAAATCAGCAAAGGCAGTGGATTATTTCACTGCAACCCTCCAGGAGGAAACCAAGTATCGTAAAGTGGTGGCATTTTCTCCACAGAAACACAAAGAATTAAAGGTATGATAAACAATAATGTTCAAAATTTCTGTTGGCATTAAAAACACAGTCAAAAAGATCTTTATTTTTGACACGTTTGATCGCTGTTAATTACTTTTATCAAAACAAGCTAACACCTCTATTTCATGTAATGGATCAGTCCAAAACTAACTCACATGAACTAGAGCCACTCATAGTAGACTTGGTAACAATGAATAACCGTGCATCAACATCTAGATTTATGTTACTATACCAGGTTTATGCAGAGCCTAGTTTAGAACATTTGACCTATTAATAAATTTGAGCTACCATACCAGAATGTGGTATACCTATATACAGATTTATTAGGGTTTTTAATTACCTCTATCTAATCTATGATTACTACTATTATGACATTTATTGCATTATTTAGTGTACAAATTACCATAATATCTTTCCTCCGTGTCCTAAATATGAAAACTAAATCACGGTCAAAGGCATGACAAAATATCTTAACATCACCGCAAGGTCGAACTGCTATCGAATCGCTATCAATGAAAACAATAGACGTGGATCTTCCACTTTATTACAGGGGTGATGTATTCCACATAATGAGGGACTTTTTGTTACGCCAGAAGAGAGAAGATTAAATTGAAAGCTATGCGAAAATTCAATGAAAACACATTCAAAATTGAGTGAAAATATTATATTCTCGGGGATAAGAATACAAATAGGTTACATCATACTGATAATGTACCAAAAACATTGCGTCCATTGATTCATGTCCAATTTATGACCTCTGTCTTAAAAATTGGGGTAACTTGGGGTAGCATTTTACCGGGGTATATTACTCCCGTTTTCACATCAGCTGGTTTTTTTTATGGGACTCTTCATCTTGCTTTCGGGATGCATTGATTTTGTAATTTTTTACTAGCTCATGAGTCCCAAAGGAAACCCAATATTTTGGGGCTATTCGTTTAGTTGAAGCATTTCTTTTTTATGTAAGCAAGTCGCAATTTAGTGTCCTGGCGGTGACTCTAATATAAAAAATAATTAGAAATAATCTATAGTACTTCTCAATTCTTTGCTTTTTTACTATTGAGTCTTGTGTATAAATATACAAAGATTGGGGATGCATATAGTAGTTAAATGTTTTCAAATCTGTAATTAAAAATGTATAATAGTTGACTACCATAACGATCGTCAGCAGATTCCCACAGTCAGCCTTTGTAACCAGCTGGAAGCGGCACAATCTAGTTCTCGCCTATGCTGTCTGATACGTAAGATACATATGTGTAGCAGCTTCAACATTTTGGTCCGACTTGCGTAATTGCAAATGATTTCGGGACTGGCGGGATAATGTAGAAAGGGAATACCTTCCTATGATTTGTTCTATTATTTGTGTTTTAACAAAAATACCATACTATATGTCATGAACTCAGTTGGACTTTGATTTATATGTTATTATTATTATTATCTGAGTACGATACATAAGGATAACGTTTACCGTGGAAATATTACAGTGTTAATTGAAGTGAATTTTGACGATCAAGCCGTCATTATCGGCACCGAAACGTTGAATTTATTAAATGAATATTATGTATAATTGATATTTCAAAGCATGTATCATCATTACATTTACATCTTTGTGACATATAAAGCAAAGAAACAACATTACACAACAGAAATAAAAAGACAATATTAATTTAAAATGTTGCTGACGCAAACATTTTGGATTTCAAAATTTCTAATCGGCATGCAAAATTGACGATCCTTGGCATTTAAGATTCAACATGCGTCGTATAAGCCGCGCGCCGTATAAGCCGCATGAACTTTTTCCGGGGCATAAATCAACGTATAAGCCGCGGCTTATATTCCGGAAATTACGGTACTGTATAATGAACAGGATGGAAAATTCCAAGAACATAACAATGGTCACAATCAGTCATTGAATGCCGGAGATATAATTAGACCAAGTCAGTTTCATCTGGGAACCACAGCCAAAGAAAAATCATTGATAACTGATTTTTTTATGAGAAATTTGACAACTCAATTTTTAAAAATTTTCATGGTGGCAAACATGATGCGTACAAAGTCTATAGGAAATCGAAAATGACTCAAAATTGCTTTGAAAGAAAAAAATCAATATTTGGAAACACAAGTTTGTTTCATCATTCAGCACAATCTGAAATTTTAAACAAAGTCTGTACAGGGCACTGTAGCCATTAAAGAGCTCTACCTAAAAAATGCTATTTCTTTTCCTTTGTTCTATACATAGGACTATGAGAAGTCAGGCAAGCCTGTCATATTGGATAATATTAGCATTGGAAATACACAACAGGACATACTACTCTACCAGTCAGCAACAATACAAGAATCGCTAACCACAAGTTTCACAAATAAACCACCGACAAAGACAGTCACCATATTGTCAGATGTTAACCGCTCAATGGCACGTCAAAACATCGACATAGAAATACAAGTCGCCGACATGACGCAACAATCAGAGGTGAAACCAGGCTTGACTAAAAAAGATTGCGTGATCAGTGATGCATCTGGAACCATGAAATATTACAAACAATAGTACCAAACATCTAGAATCAATCACAGTGAAAATTTGATGCAATTTTTGTACTTACTAGATGGACGCTATAGAGTGAAAATCACTTGTGTGACAAATCAATATAGCTTCCATTACAACAAAGCTGCTGCGATTATTTTCCTTAGGTGGCATTACAGTCAACCATCCTGGTGCACTTTAAGTGTAAAACTTACCATGAAACATGAGAGAAAAGCACAGTATAATTCAGTTGGGTAATGAAATGACTTTCATATAGCAATATATTTGTACCTAAACTCATGCACTCACCAAGTAAAACCACAAATGCCCCTAAATTTGTCAGCTTACTTGAAATGATTACCACAAAGATCCTATCACTTAAAATCTTTGACAGCTTACTTGAAATGATTGCCACAAAAATTGAAGATCCTATCACTTAAAATCTAAACAAACCAGCGTTGAATGTTCTAAATAAAACTCTGCCATTGTAACAAATTCTTTCAACATAATTGTGATTCATATTTATTGTAATATCTACTTTCATTTGCTATTTTACAGACTTGTGATATGGAACAACGACTTACAGAAAATTTCAGTGGATAATTCATACGCCATCGACGACGCAGTTGTGAAGATATACAACGATGAGTTATTTCTATCCACTTCCAAATCATCAACAATCAAAATATGTGACAATGTTGAACCACATCAAGATGCTGATGATTATCAGTTAACACAACCAGAACAATTGTCGGCCACATCAGTAAACCATATCATAGGTGTCATGAAACAGGACACAACCATGGCTATTTGCATGAAGCCCACTGAACCAAAACACAATCCAAAACTTGTGCATTGCGCATCGTGCAACATGACAAGATTAAAAAGTAAATGTTCATTGAAAATGTATGCCACCGTACAGTTGGACAAAGTGCCTCATGTTGTCAACCTATTCAATGAACACCTACAAGAAATCAGGAACAAGTACGATGATAACGATTGTTCCAAAGTTGTCACAGATATGACGTATGAGCAAATAGAATTGATGCTTCTGTCCCAACCCCCATTAAAATTCACTCTTCGAAACAAATCAATTGTTGGTTTAGAAGTTCTTGAACAGAATTAGCACAATCTTGAACTTTTCAAATTCTGTAACTGTCTTAAGGGCACAGTTAACCCCTCATTTTCTGAAATATTTCATGCTTTGTAACTCAGCAACCGATAA